>SJYV01005435.1:440276-485676 GCA_006410875.1 Neotragus pygmaeus | reverse complement strand
GTCTGACACTGTTTCCACTGTTTCCCCATCTATTTCCCAGGAAGTGATCGGACCGGATGCCATGATCTTTGTTTTCTGAATGTTGAGCTTAAAGCCAACTTTTTCACTCTCCTCTTTCACTTTCATCAAGAGGCTTTTTAGCTCCTCTTCACTTTCTGCCATAAGGGTGGTGTCATCTGCATATCTGAGGTTATTGATATTTCTCCCAGCAATCTTGATTCCAGCTTGTGCTTCTTCCAGACCAGCATTTCTCATGATGTACTCTGCATATAAGTTAAACAAGCAGGGTGACAATATCCAGCCTTGATGTACTCTTACACATGGTAGTAATAAAGGAGGGCTTCCCTGGTGGCTCAGAGGGTAAAGCGTTTGTCTGCAATGCAGGAGACCTGGGTTCAATCCCTGGGTTGGGAAGATTCCCTGGAGAAGGAAATAGCAGTCCACTCTAGTACTCTTGCCTGGAAAATCCCATGGACAGAGAAGCCTGGTAGGCTACAGTCCATGGGGTTGCAAAGAGTCGGACATGACTGAGGGACTTCACTTCCACTTTCAGTAATAGAGGAATATAATACTGATGACATTATAATGGAAATGAACCTGGAAACCATTATGCTGAGAGAAAGAAACCATTCATAGTCGCAGTGTAGCATTAGTCGTGTCATGCCCGACTCTTTGCAATGCCATGGACTGTAGTCCATCAGGCTTCTCCAGATAAGAATACTGGAATGAATAACTTCTTTGGGAGATCTTCCTGACCTAGGCAATCTGCACTACAGGCAGATTCTTTACCATCTGAGCCACTAGGGAAGCCCAAAAGAAGCCATTAAGTTTTAACTTTTAAATGAGTTGATGGTATGATCTTTAAAGTATCTCCCAATGTTGTTCAGTCTGTAAGTCATGTCCCACTCTTTGTGACCCTATGAATTGCATCACACCAGGTTTCACTCCTTCACTGACTCCCAGAGTTTGCTCAAATTCACGTCTATTGAATCAGTGATGCTAGGTAACCAACTCACCCTCTGCCACCCTCTTCTATGTCTTCAATCTTTCCCAGCATCAGGGTCCTTTCCAATGATTCAGCTATTTGCATCGGGTGGCCAAAGTATTGGAGATTTAGCTCCATGAACAGATGGGACCAAATGCCATGATCTCAATTCTTTGAATGTTGAGTTTTAAACCAGCTTTTTCACTCTCCTCTTTCAGCCTCATCAAAAGGCTCTTTTGTTCTTTTTTACTTTCTGCCATTAGAGTCATATTATCTGCATATCTGAGGTTGTTGATATTTCTCCTGGCAATCT
The DNA here is from genome assembly GCA_006410875.1 of Neotragus pygmaeus. Classification (NCBI taxonomy): domain Eukaryota; kingdom Metazoa; phylum Chordata; class Mammalia; order Artiodactyla; family Bovidae; genus Neotragus; species Neotragus pygmaeus. Next base: position 484,378 of record SJYV01005435.1, on the reverse strand, counting down.
TGATTCTAGCTTGTGACTCATCCAGCCCAGCATTTCACGTGATGTACTCTGCATATAATTAAGCAGGATGACAATATATACAGCTTTATCTTATTTCCTTCCCAATTTTGAACCAGCTCTTTCATTAAGGTTCTAACTATTGCTTCTTGATCCACATATAGGTTTCTCAAGAGACAGGTAAAGTGGTCTGGTATTCCTGTCTCTTCCATAGTTTGTTCTGTTCCACAGTCAAAGGTTTTATTGTAGTCAATGAAGCAGAAGTCAATGTTTTTATGGAATTCCCTTGCTTTTTCTATGACTCAACAAACGTTGGCTATTTGATCTCTGGTACCTCTGCCTTTTCTAAATCAGCTTGTACATGTGGAAGTTCTCAGTTCACATACTGCTGAAGCCTAGCTTGAAGGATTTTGAGCATAGCCTTACTAGCAGGCAAAATGAGTGCAACTGTCTGGTAGTGTGAAGATTCTTTGGCATTGTCCTTCTTTGGGACTGGAATGAAAGCTGAACTTTTCCAACCCAGTGACCACTGCTGAACTTTCCAAATTATTGATACATTGAGTGAAACACTTGAACAGCATTATCTTTTGGGATTTAAAATTCATCAGTTAGAATTCCATCACCTCCACTAGCTTTGTAGTAATGCTTTCTAAGGTCCACTTGACTTCATACTTCAGTATGTCTGGCTCTAGGTGAGTGACCATACTATCGTGGTGTTCTGGGTGTTTAAAAATGTTTGTGTAGTTCTTCTGTGTGTTCTTGGTACCTCTTAATCTCTTCCACATCTCTTATGTCATTTCTGTCTTTTATCTTGCCCATGCTTGCATGAAATGTTTCTTGATATCTCCAATTTTCTTGAAGAGATCTCTAGTCTTCCCCCATTCTATCATTTTCCTCTACTTCTTTGCATTGTTCATTGAAGAAGGTTTTCTTATCTCTCCTTGCTATTCTCTGGAACTCTGCATTCAGTTGGGTACATCTTTCCCTTTCTCCCTTGCTTTTCTCTTCTCTTCTAGTATCAGCTATTTGCAAAGCCTCCTCAGACAACCACTTTGCCTTCTTGCATGTCTTTTTCTTTGGGATGGTTCTGGTCACTGTCTGCTGTACAATGTTATAAACCTCAGTACATAGTTCTTCAGGCACTCTGTCTACCAGATCTAATACCTTGAATCTATCTGTCACTTTCTCTGTATAATCTTAAGAGATTTGATTTAGGTCATACATAAATGGCCTAGTGGTTTTCCCTACTTTCTTTAATTTAAGCCTGAATTTTGCAATAGGAGCTGATGATCTAAGCCACAGTCAGCTCTAGGTCTTGCTTTTGCTGACTGCATAGTTTTTTCCAAGTTTCAGCTGCAAAGATTATAATCAATCTTATTTCACTATTGACCATTGGTGATGTTCACATATAGAGTTGTCTTTTGTTTTTTTGGAAGCGGGTGTTTGCTATGACTATTGTGGTCCCTTGACAAAACTCTGTTAGCCTTTGCCCTGCTTCATTTTGCACTCCAAGTCCAAACTTTCCTGTTACTCCAGGTATCTCTTGCCTTCCTACTTTTGCATTCCAACCCTCTATGATGGAAAAGATATCTTTTTCTGGTGTTCTAGAAAGTGTTATTTCTAGAGAGTTTACTATGTCTCAATAAACCTACTTAAAATATATTCATATACACTTCATATTTGTGTTGCTATTTTAAACAGTGCTTCATTTTGAATTATATCTGTGCTCATTCATAAAATGCATGGGTGTATTTGTATATTGATTATATCCAGATTGTTTCATGGAATTTTTATTTTTATTTTAATGATAAATTTAGTGACTAATTCTGGAGGAAGAGATAGCTTTTACAATAGATACATATGCGTTCATTTGTATTCTTTGAATCAGAGAAAACATTTAAGTTCAAACTGCTTACAGCAAAACTTCCTCTTCATTACAGACAACTATTAAAAGGAGGCCCTTGACATCCTTTCTTCCNAATTCTGGAGGAAGAGATAGCTTTTACAATAGATACATATGCGTTCATTTGTATTCTTTGAATCAGAGAAAACATTTAAGTTCAAACTGCTTACAGCAAAACTTCCTCTTCATTACAGACAACTATTAAAAGGAGGCCCTTGACATCCTTTCTTCCTGTCCTCTAACATTTTACTACATCTCCATTATGTGTCTCAAATTCCCAAAATACATTTCACAGTTGCCTGTCATGTCGTAAATGGTGGTCACTCCAAAAGGCCACTAACTCTGTAGCTGTACTTCTTCTTCAGCAGTCCATACAATGGAGTTTACACTCCTAATTGTATCTCTTTATCTCACTAGTTTCCAGATCCAGAAAACACTCACGGTTATCTACTGCAAAATATCACAATCTCTGCTCTCAACTTTACCTTCACCTTCCTAGTCTATTTCCAAACCAAGTCTCCTCTAATCTTTTGCTTTATTACAATGCAGTACAGGTGGAGACAGAAAAGCACCATCCCCCTACAGTACAGTCCTTTATAGACCCACACGTCACCCCTCTCACATACCTGGAAAGTTTTATCTCCTGGGTTACTGCCACTCTATCATTAATCACACCTTAATTTTTGGTCATTAAAATATTCTCCACATGATCCTTCCAATATTCTGGCCTCTCAAGCTTTAGAAACCCATTCCTCCAATAATCTTTTCTTTCTCTTTGCCTCAACCACACATGCTTCTACTCAGTCCCTGTGTCGTATGAATGCAAACCCTCCTGTAACACAATTGCAAGCAACTATTCTGAGCACCGTCTCCCATCCTTCAAGCTAATCCCCTTTAGTTCTCCGTCTTTATCAAACTTTCTACATAACTTCCAACCAATTTAACTTAAATCTCCCTCATTCTCCTCTGGATTTTATTCCATTGAGGTCAATTGCCCTTTTGTGTGTATTTTGACACCTTGCCTAAATCTTTTTGTTTTGTTTTTAATTTAAATTTATTTATTTTAATTGGAGGCTAATTACTTTACAATATTGTATTGGNCTTATAGAAGTTAGGAATTTTTAGAGACACTATAGCTAGAAGCTTTTTTAATAGATAGTGAGCTCAGGATCTTAGGGGCAGACAGGATTTAGGAAAATAAGTAGTAAACTGAGGAATGTAGCATGAGTTACAATGTAATCACAAGTTAACTATAGGACACATTAGAAGATATAGATAATAGATGATAAGGCTGATTCTGAGAGAATCACCGAAGCAGGAACTCTGTTTGAAGAGCAACAATGATTTACAGAGATAATAAATCTGGGAGAAGGGGAAATGAAAATGTCAAACCTCTGGCCTAATGTTTTTGTAAAAGTATAAAAGAGAATGTTAAACTTGGAATAAACAAGCAGCCCATAGAAAAATGAAAGGCTGTCTCATTCGCCGACACCGTTCAGCTCTTCAGGTTGAATCCCTGGCTGCTGGAGTTGGACTCCGGAATCAAAAAACCCTCTTGGATAAGTAGGACAGTTTTATTATCACCAATTTTACAGTCAAAAGCATCTCCTATCATCAGACCTGGAAAGGGACAGATGAAAGGCTGAATCAATGTTTCCATCTTCTTTTCTTGTGTTCTGTTAAATTCTCCTCATCTAAAATGTAAATGTGGAAATCTTGTTTTTAAGTGAAATTCATTTTTAGTATCTAATTCTGACATTTTCCTTCATATTTTAAATCTATAATTAAGTCTGATATTCAGCTACCTATAGATTATGGGTTCAAGTAAGGCTAAATAACCTTTATAAGCCTCACTCTATTGATTTTTAAAAGTAATCATTATTATCACCTATGTCACTAACTGGTTACTTAATTGTGTAAGTTTACCTTATTAAACTTATGCAAAGTCTTTTAACTAGGACTAAATCCCATGGACAGTGGAGCCTGGAGGGTTACAGTCCAAAAGGTCACAATAAGTCAGACACAACTGAGCAACCAAGCACACACACACTAGTGCAAATTAATTTCTGTAACTTCAAAATAAGTGGTTTGAGTAAGAACAGCCTTCAAAACAAGAAGTATGTAGGACTGTGTTGATCACAGAGGTAAAATATTCTTACATCTGGCAGGTACCTGTCACATCTGTCAGATATAACACCTGCTCAATTTGCTATTACATAAGTACCACTTTAAATTCAGTTTGAAACCACCAGGTCAATTTTTCAACCTTTAAATCCCAAACTTAGATGGCCACTTGTCTTCAGAAAAAAAAAAAAAAAATTTACACAGGTTCACTGAATGTGAGGCAGCCTGTAAATGAGTTAGAACTATTCCATATAACTTTCTTTGATTTGATTTCACTTGTCGACTTTTCCCTCTTATCCTCCTCCTGGTGTTCACATTAATAGTCCAGACCAGTGATTTCTACTCTTAAATCTTTGCTGTCAACTTTTGACATAGCAAATAGTTTATTTTAATTAGGAAAATAAAAGGTATAAATATATCTAGAGCTTGCAACAAATACAGTTAATATCTAAAGGGTTGGATCCGCTCCTTTCAAAAACATAGTGATTTATTTCAGTAGCCTTAACAAAATTCATGCCCTAATGTCCTATCTATGATTAAAGTATGATAATTATCTACAATGCTTATGAATTTGGATTTAGCACAGTATTAGCTGAAATAAAAGACTTGCATTCCTGAGATATTTGTGATGATCTCACTCAGCTGGCAGACAACCATGAAAAACGAGTAAGTGGACTTCAATACCCATGACCTCTATGATTGCCTGCAAGCCTGCTGAACCTAGACTGGAGGTGAGGTAAGACATACTCCACAGATATCCAGATATGTAACTACCAAAACTGCAGCAAGGCACCTCCCCCCAAAACAGAAAGTCTTAAACAGACAATAGCAAGGGTGACAGCACAATAAAACAAAGTGTCATTTGGCTGCCAGCCACTAAACATTGAGCAAAACCCATTAAGAAAGTAACTACATGGATCATTCCTAATTCCTCCCACCCAGACTGTGAACAGCTAATCATGTGCTCTCTCATGATTCATTTCATCTCCTCTGTGATCTGTTTTATTTTAGGGAGGCTGCTATCTCCAAACCATACTTTCAAAGCTCTCTTGCCAGCAACCATTTTGCTGTGAATGGACAGAGGAGAAAGGTGGGCTACGGTCCATAGGGTCACAAAGAGTCGGACACAACTGAGTGACTAACACACAATGTACAAAGAGGCACTGGCGGAAGCAAAAGCAGAGAGAAGTGGCTGTTCTGCTGCTGGTGGTGGCTTCTCCTAACCGGATGTGGACTTTTCGAGGGACAGGGCTTTCCCTCCATTTAACACATTAAATCTCTTCTCCCTTGTCTTCTGGCCCTCTCCTTCTGTGCTGAGAAGCTACCCACTGACTATTATCACTGTTCTAGGGTATATGTGTGCCTGCTTTCTTCTGGCTACTTGTAATGTTTTATGTTTTGCTTCAGCTGTTTAAACATGATGTGTTCAGTTTTGTGTTTTTTTTTTTCCCCTTCCTTCATCCTGTTTCAGGGTCTTTGAGTTTTTTTTTTTTTTTGATGAGTGAATTGAAAGGTTTATCAGTTTTCAAAGATTCTCAGCCAGTGTCATTTCAGATATTCTTTTCTTACCTCACTCACTGTCTCCTCTCCTTTTGGGACTCCACTTATTCTTATTAACACAGGTCAGAGAGAGAAAATCAAATATCATATATTAAGGCATGTATGTCGAATCTAGAAGAATGATATGGATGATCCTATTTGCAAAGTAGAAATGGAGACACAGATGTAAGATCAAAGGTATAGATACCAAGGGGGAAAGAGAGGGGATTGGATGAAGTGGAAAATTGAGATTGACAAGTATAGACTACTATGTACAAACTAGATAATTAAAGATAAATAACAAAATAGGACACTGAACTCTACTCAATGCTTTGTGGTGACCTAAATGGGAAGGAAATTTTTAAAAAGAGAAAATACATGTAGACATATAGCTGATTCATTTTACTGTACAGCAGAAACTAACACAACATTGTAAATCAACTATAAGTTCAGTTCAGTCACTCAGTCATGTCCAACTCTTTGTGACACCATGGACTGCAGAATGCCAGGCTTCCCTGTCCATCACCAACTCCCAGAGCTTGCACAAACTCATGATCATCAATGCCATCCAACCATCTCATCCTTTGTCATCCCCTTCTCCTCCTGCCTTCAATCTTTCCCAACATCAGGGTCTTTTCCAAGGAGTCAGTTCTTGCCATCTGGCCAAAGTATTGGAGTTTCAGCATCAGTCTTTCCAATGAATATTCAGGACTGATTTCCTTTAAGATAGACTGGTTTGATCTCCTTGCAGTACAAGGGACTCTCCAGAGTCTTCTCCAAAACCACAGTTCGAAAGCATAATTTTTTGGTGCTCAGCTCTCTTTATGGTCCAACTCTCACATCTATATGTGACTATTAAAAAAAACCATAGATTTGACCAGATGGACCTTTGTCAGCAAAGTAATGTCTCTGCTTTTTAATATGCTGTCTAGGTTGGTCATATACTCCAATAAAAATTAATAAAAAATAAAACCTGTTCCTTTAGACAACAGGAAAAAAAAAAGACTATTTGATGTTATTATACAGACATACAGATGCCAAATGTGCTCTCATTTCATTTCTTTGTTTTTTCCTATTTGTGATTCAATTTGGGTCCTTCCTACTGACCTTTCATCAAATTCATTCTTTTGAGACTGCTTTTAGTGAATCTAATGAATTCTTCATTTCTGATACTTTACTTTTCATGTTTAGCATTTCCCTTTTTTTGCCATTTCCATCTCTCTCTAATGAAATTTCCTATGTGCTAATGGCTGCACTTTTACAACTATAGCAGAGTTATTTTCAGGTCTTTGTCTCAAAGAGGGAGAAAGAAAGAAAGAAAGAAAGGAATAGCATCTTCTGGACCTTGGTCTCCTGATACACTTTTATCATTTCCCATCTTTATCAAATGTCAACTTTCTTGACTCCCAGCATATCCTGTAATATTTTAAAATTTTATACCAGACATAATATTTTAAAACAGTAAATACCAGTGGTTGGGAAACTTTTTCTGTGAAGCATCAAATAGTAAATAGTTTGAGCTTTACAGGTCATGTGATCTACATTACTGCTGAACTTGCTATTATAGTACAAAAGCAGTCAGAGATAATATGCAAATGAATCAGTGACTAAACATGAATAAATCCTTTTAGACACTGAGATCTGAATTTTTTTCTTTGTATCTCATAAAACATTTTTATTATAAAATTATGTAAAACACTTTTTAGCCAATAGGTGATACTAAAAGTGTCCAGAAACCCTAATTTGTTGATCCCTGGTATAGACTAATAATCATAATATTTACCCACACAGGAAGACATATTCTTTCTTACCTCAGGCTGCTCATTTGGGAGCTGAGTTTCAATCTAATATTGGAAGTGGATCCTGGCTTTGCTACAACTTTTGTAAAATTACAAAGGTACTAAATGTTTCAGATATTGGGTTCCATAATACCTTATAGAAAAACCCTAACAAACTTTTTGGGCAACCTATTACTTTGAAGATGGGGTCAGGATTTTTCCTTAAGTAGTCTGGAATTCTAATATTAGTAACACTTCAAAATAATTCCTTGTTTTTCAGTCTAACTGTAGCTTTCCAGTTTGTGGGATATCTTTTATTTTTCTTTGTAGTGTGTCTACAGGCCTTCGGTTGTTGGGGATTTCTGTGTTCCCCGTTTACTTTAAGCCCACGATATAAGATCCTTCAAGTTACAGACTTTCAAAGCTGTGAATGTGCATTTGCATGCTCAGTCACATAAGTTAGTTCATGTGTCTGGGTGTACATTGTCACATGTGTATCTCTTCCACAAGTAGTTATGCTTTTGTGTGCTTTACTGGACAATATTGTATGGAGTACAATAGTGCAATATCTTTATTTCAAGTCCAAGATGTCTGGAAGTAAGAGTAAAAGCAGCAGTATATAGTCAACTGTGTTAGTTGGGTATCAAGGCTAACTTTATTGGACTTACAAATTGCACTTACAAACATGTTCTCAGATCTCATCAGTATGTAGGGGACATACTGTACTACAACCCTACTTACAGATTATGGAGGGCCATTGCAGTGCATGAGCTCAAGGCCCAGAGTACTTCAAAGGGAGCTCTTTTTCATTTCTCCTGCTTCTGGGCTTTACCATCCACCTCCACTCTTGTGGGAAAGGGGTGATAACAAGGACTGCAGACTGACTCAGGCTGGAGATCTCTGGTATTCTAATGCATCATGCAAGGCCATGTGCATCCATAAAAATTTGTTAAAATTACTGTTAGTTTCTGCTTAACTCCATCTCAGAGAAGGTGATGGCACCCCACTCCAGTACTTGGAAAGTCCCATGGACGTAGGAGACTGGTAGGCTGCAGTCCATGGGGTTGCTACGAGTCAGACACAACTGAGCAACTTCACTTTCACTTTTATGCATTGGAAAAGGAAATGGCAACCCACTCCAGTGTTCTTGCCTGGAGAATACCAGGGACAGGGGAGCCTGGTGGGCTGCCCATCTATGGGGTTGCACAGAGTCAGACACGACTGAAGTGACTTAGCAGCAGCAGCAACTCGATCTAGGGTGTTTAATTCCTAATCTCCCATTCTGCCAGGATGAAAGTGGTTGCAGATCTCTTTTCTTCTGAGAAGTCTTATTAATATTATAATTTTGTTGTTTTATGTTTCCAAATATTTTTTTTTAAGTATGATTTTTCATTTCTACCGTTTACTCAGCTTCTCTTGTACACAATGGGCATGATAACTTTCTACATATCAACAATAAGCAGAAGTTCACATTTAGTAGTTTTAATCAGAGTGTAAAATCAGAGTTATATTTTTAGTCAATAATGGTTGAAGTATGAGCAAATGAGTAAGGGGGCATTGGATTTAACAGTGAACACTAAGATATGGTGCAAAGTTGTGGCAGGAGGGGTAAAGAAAAGTTGATAGATCAAAGAAATAATTCCTCAGAGCCTGTTACCCAAAACATCATGTTCTTCTTCAACAAAAAGTAAATTAAAAAGCATGTGAGAAAGAAGAAAAAAATACCTTTTTTTTGACACAAAGGAAGCATCAGAAATAGATTCACAAAAGATGTAGATTTTGGAATTACCAGACAGGGAATTTTACATTACTATGATTTAAAATGTTAAAGAATCTAAAGAAAAAATAAGATGATATGCAAGAAGAGATAGTTAATATCAGTGAAAGATGAGAACTTTAAAAAAGAATCAAAAGGAAATATTAGAAATCAAAACACTGTAAAATAAATGAAGAATGCCTTGATTTGGCTCATCAATAGATTGGAAATGGCTGAGAAAAGAGTCAGAGCTTAGAAATGCATCTATAAAACTTCCAAAACTGAAATGCAAAGGGAAGAAGGAATGAAAAAATGGAAAAGGATATCAAAAACTGGGAGGCAATTACAGAAGGCATAACATATACATAGTGCAAATATCAAAAGGAAAAAAAAGGAAAGGAACAGAAGAAATATTTGAAGCAATAATAGCCAAGAATTAAAAATAATAATAATGATAATAACAATAACCAAACCACAGACCTAAAAAAACTCAGGGAACACCTAGCAGGATAAACACCAAAAAGCTATAGGAGGAGTATTGTATTTAAATCGCAGAAAATTATAGACAAAGACAAACCTGAAAGAAGCCAGAGGGGTGGAGTGAGGAGGAGCATGTTAGTGAGGAAAACACAGGGAAACAAAATCAGAAATTATATTAGACTTCTCATCAGAAACCACGCAAGCAGGAATAAAGTGGAATGAAATATTTGCTGTTAAAAGAAAAAAATCTCACCAACTTAGAACCTCCTACTCTAACCTATAGTAGTAGTAACTTTCAAAAATGAAGAAATACAAAATTTATCAGACAAACAAAAGCTCTAGATATTTCTCACCAGTAGCCCTGCCTTGTAAGAAATGTTAAAAGTTCTTCAAATAAAAGGAAAATGATAAGGTTCAGAAATTCAGATAATTCATTCATATGTAATTCTGGAAAAAGCAATATATTAGGAAACGAGAACAAATCAGTGGTTTCCAGTAGTTGAAGGTCAAGAAGTTAAGAGGGGATTTATTACAAAGAAGTCTTAGGGAACTTTGCGGGGATATTATCTTGTCCGGTGACTATTGTCATGGTTACATGAGAGCACACTTTCATCAGTGTGTGTATGATGTGTAAAAAGGTTGAATATTTCATCTCTGTAAATATAATCTAAATAAATCTATTTTTACATGGATCTTTTACTCTGATACTAAACTTGTACAAGCTCTAATATTAAGAAAAATATTAATTATCTAAATAGTAGGTAGTAGAATACCTCCAAAATAAAAAATAAAATCTTATTTTCTTGGGCTCCAAAATCATTATGGACGATGACTGCAGCCATGAAATTAAAAGATACTTGCTCCATGGAAGGAAAGGTATGACAAATCTAGGCAACATATTAAAAAGCCTTTGCCAACAAAGGTCTATATGGTCAAAGCTATGGTTTTTCCAGTAGTCATGTACAGATGTGAGAGTTGGACCATAAAAAAGACTGAGCACCAAAGATTTGATGCCTTTGAATTGTGATGCTGGAGAAGACTCCTGAGAGTCCCTTGGACTGAAAGGAGATCAAACCCTTAGATCCTAAAGGAAATCAATCCTGAATATTCATTGGAAGGAATGATGCTGAAGCTGAAACTCCAATACTTTGGCCACCTGATGCAAAGAGCCGACTCACTAGAAAGGCCATGATGCTCAGAAAGATTGACAGCAAAAGCAGAAGATGGTGGCAGAGGATAAAATGGTTGCATAGGAAACAGAAGAAAATGGTGGAGGAGTAAGATGGGGAGATCACTAGCCTCCCCACAAATACATTCAAAACTCATCAAGATATGGAACAACTACAAAGCAACCTCTAGGCGACAGCAGAAAACCCCAGGACTCCAGGGGGTCAGGCTAAGCTCCCTGAAATGAGGTAGGAGAGAGGATCAAGATGTAAAAAGGGAAAATATGGAGAATTTCTGGGCAGGAGCTTGTGCCAGGAGGGGAGGGAGTCCTGAAACAGTAGGAGTTCCCATGCACAGGGAAACTCCTTCGCAGGCAGGCATAATGGGAAGCTGCAGTCTTGAAAAACCAGGCAAAGCAGGGACTTAGAGGGCAGGAAACAGAGAAAGCTGCACTTCTAAGCCTGTTAACAGCTCACAAACTGTGGCCCCAACCAGATGGCTGTCTCGGGGAACTGGGACTAAGGAGGCATACTAACCCAACCAGCACACACAACCCTTGCAGCACAGAGGGCAGGCCCAGGTAACCTAGTGTGGCATGGCATACAAACCCCAAGAGCGCACACAACCCTCATGGCACAAAGAGTGGGACTGGAATGCCCAGAGTGGGGAGGCAGACAAACTTGGGCAACACAGTCAACCCTCGCAGCACAGCCGAAAGAAAAACACATAAGCCCTGCGACGAAGAGGCCAGACAGTGAAACGAAACAAGTGCACACAAGCCCTGCAACACAGAGGGCAGGCTTTGGGAACTGAGACAAGTGCACACAAGCTCTGCAACACACAGGGTGAACTTAGGGGACCAAGGGAAGACCACACAAGTCTCCTCAACACAAAGGCCACAAAGCAAGACACACACAAGCAGCAGCCTAGCAAGCTTCGGCCAGCAATGCAGGGCAGGACAGGGAAGTACGAGCACCGGCAATGATCCCAGAGACAAGTAGCGTGCTGGAGGCAGTGAGGATATGCTGAGAGAGCCACTTTCAAACAGCTGTGGAAATTGACATGTCTAACACTGCCAAAGCCAGAAGGACTCCCCAAAAGCGTGCTGAAGCCATAGACACCCCAAAACCTATTACTGTACACTGCACTGCCCTTAGGAGAGACAAGATCCAGCCCCATCAGCCAGAATACAGGTACAAGCTCCTCCAACCAAAAAAAAAAAAAAATCACAGGATGCTAACCTAACCCCATCCACAGGGACAGGCTCTACAACCAAGAACTATGACCTTGAGGTCCTTTTTGTTTTTCTTATAAATTACACTGTCTAGTCCCCCTACATATTTCCACCTTCATATTAGCCTTTTGTGGTGCTGTGGAGTTTTTCTCTGTGTTTCTGTCAACAATAACAAAAATTCCTTTTAAGATTTTTTTCTTTTTCACCTTTTTAATGAGTTTTTTTTTAATATAGTCAACTTTTTCTCTTATAGTTTTTTAATGGCTATAGCTATATATATATATATCTTTTTCACATATGTCTATTTATCTTTGCTTTTCTATTTTTTTCTTTCCTCTCTCTCTTTTTATCCTCTTTTCCATGCCCTCCTTTTCTCCTTTCCTTTCCTTCTCCTCTTTTTTCTTTTTTCTTCTCCCTTTTTCCTTCAATCTTTCTTTTTTCATCAAGTGAGTTAAATTGTTGAGCTCAGTTTCCTATATTCCCCAGTTAGCTCTCTGCACATGCTTAACTTTCCAGATTGAGCATTAGCTAGCTCTGCTTTTAATTGGCTGATAACACTTTTGGTTTTCCTTGGTCACCAGGTCAATCTCCTGTAGTCTTTTCTTTAGAACACTTTGGTTATAACTGTATGTGAGGAAGTGTGTGTATATGTCCCATTATTTCTGTAATTACCTACTTGATCTCCTACCAGTAGAACACAGGCAAAAGTCACCCCTAACAAGAAAGCAACACAAACCACCCAACCAACATTTTCTTCCAGGGGTGAAAACCAAAAGGAAAAAATAATACAACCCTAATGTCTGGGAAAAGGAGAATTCAAGTGGAGCAAGTTATGAAAAAAAAAAAAAAANAAAATTCCTTTTAAGATTTTTTTCTTTTTCACCTTTTTAATGAGTTTTTTTTTAATATAGTCAACTTTTTCTCTTATAGTTTTTTAATGGCTATAGCTATATATATATATATCTTTTTCACATATGTCTATTTATCTTTGCTTTTCTATTTTTTTCTTTCCTCTCTCTCTTTTTATCCTCTTTTCCATGCCCTCCTTTTCTCCTTACCTTTCCTTCTCCTCTTTTTTCTTTTTTCTTCTCCCTTTTTCCTTCAATCTTTCTTTTTTCATCAAGTGAGTTAAATTGTTGAGCTCAGTTTCCTATATTCCCCAGTTAGCCCTCTGCACATGCTTAACTTTCCAGATTGAGCATTAGCTAGCTCTGCTTTTAATTGGCTGATAACACTTTTGGTTTTCCTTGGTCACCAGGTCAATCTCCTGTAGTCTTTTCTTTAGAACACTTTGGTTATAACTGTATGTGAGGAAGTGTGTGTATATGTCCCATTATTTCTGTAATTACCTACTTGATCTCCTACCAGTAGAACACAGGCAAAAGTCACCCCTAACAAGAAAGCAACACAAACCACCCAACCAACATTTTCTTCCAGGGGTGAAAACCAAAAGGAAAAAATAATACAACCCTAATGTCTGGGAAAAGGAGAATTCAAGTGGAGCAAGTTATGAAAAAAAAAAAAAAAAACCTGATGAAAAGACACAGAAATACAGCACAAATGAAAGAGCAAGGCAAAAACTCAGAGGACCAAATAAATGAAGAGGAACTAAGCAATCTCCCTGAAAGAGAATTCAGATAATGGTAGTAAATATGTTTCAAAGACTTGAAAACAGAATGGAGAAAATGCAGGGAACATTTAACACAGTTAATCCAATCACTAAGGACATAGAAGAAATAAAGAATAAGCGAACAGAGATGAGTAACACAACTACTGAAATTAAAAATACTCTAGAAGGAACCAGTAACAGAATAACTGAGGCAGAGGAAGAGATATGTGAGCTGGAGGATAGAATGGTAGAAAAAAATTGCTGAAGAGCAGAATAAAGGGAAAGGAATGAAAAGATCTGAGGATAGTCTCAGAGACCTTTGGGACAATATAAAACACATCAACATTCAAGTTATAGGGGTCCCAGAGGAAGAATTAAAAAAGAAAGGTGCTTTCAAAAAATTCTGAGAAAGTAGAGTTGAAAATTTCCCCAACATGGGAAAGGAAATAGTCAATCAAGTCCAAGAAGCACAGAGAGTCCCTTATAGGATAAACCCAAGATGGAACACATTGAGATCATATTAATCAAGCCAATAGAGATTAAGCACAAAGAAAGAATATTAAAAGCAGCAAAGGAAAAGCAACAGGTAACATACAACGGAAAACCCATATGATTAAAGTGGATCTTTTGGCAGAAATTCTGCAGGCCAGAAGGGAATTGCAGGATATTTTTAAAGTACTGAAAGAGAAAAATCTACAACAAAGATTACTATATGTAGCAAAGATCTCACTCAAAATTGATGGAGAAATCAAAAGCCTTGCAGACAAGCAGAAGATAAGAGAATTCAGCACCACCAAACCAGCCTTGCAACAAATACTAAAGGATTTACATAGCCAGTAAACACAAGAGAAAGGAAAGACCAATAAAAACAAACCCAAAACAATCAAGAAAATGCCAATAGGCAGATATGTGTCAGTAGTTACCTTAAATGTAAATGGACTAGTTGCACCAACCAAAAGATACAGGCTGACTGAATGGATACAAAAACAAGACCCTATATATGCTGCCAACAGGAGACCCATTTCAGACCTAGAGACACATAAAGAATGAAAGTAAAGGGATGGAAAAAAATTCTACACAAGTGGAAACCAAAAGAAAGCCAGAGTGGCTATCTTTATTTCAGACAAAATAGACTTTAAAATAAAGAATATTCTAAGAGACAAAGAAGGACTCTACATAATAATCACAGGATCAATCCAAGCAGAATTTATAACAAATTTATATTTATGCACCCAATATAGGAGCACCTCAATACATAAGGGATACAGTAACAGACATAAGAGGGTAAATGGATAGCAACACAATAATAGTCAACGACTTTAATACCCCTCTTACACCAATGGATACATCATCAAAACAGAATCACAAATCTTAAATGAAACATTAAACCAAGTGGACCTAATTGATATCTTCAGGACTTTCTATCCAAATGCAGAAGAATACATTTTCTTCTCAAGTGCACATGGAACATTCTCCAGGACAGACCACATCTCAGGGCACAGAATAAGCCTCAGTAAATTTAAGAAAACTGAAATTTTATCAAGTATCTTATCTGACCACAATAATATGAGATTAGTTATCAACTACAGGGGAAAAAAAAAACACAAACTCATAAAGATTAAAAAATACATTGCTAAATAACAAAAAAGTTACTGAAGAAATAAGAAAGGTAAGCAAAATATTCCTAGAAACAAATGACAATGAAAGTATGATGACCCAAAACCTAAGGGATTCAGCAAAAGCAGTTCTAAAAGGGAAGTTTATAGTGATCATACCTCAAGAAGCAAGAAAAGCATTGAATAGACAACCTAACTCTACATCTAAAGCAGCTGGAAAAAGAACAACAACCAAAAAAACCAAAGTCAGAAGAAGGAAAGAAATCATAAAAATCAGAGCAGAAATAAATGAAAAAAAAAAGGAAGCAAAGATTAATAAAACTAAAAGCTGGTTCTTTGAGAAGATAAACAAAATTGACAAACCATTAGCCAGACTCATCAAGAAAAATGGAGACAAATCAAATCAACAAAATTAGAAATGGAAAAGGAGAGACAACACAAAAATACAAAGGATCGTGAGAGAATATTATGAGCAACTATATGCTAATAAAATGGACAACCTAGAGGAAATGGACAGATTCTTAGAAAAGTCCAACCTCCCAAGACTGAAACAAGAAGAAACAGAAATTATGAACAACCCAATTACAAATACTGAAATCAAAACAGTGACCAAAAATTTCCCCAAAAACAAAAGCCCAGGGCCAGATGGCTTCACGGGGGAATTCTAGCAAATATTTAGAGAAGAACTAATGCCTATTTTTCTGAAACTCTTCCAAAAAATTGCAGAAGAAACACTTCCAAACTCACTCTATGAGGCCACCATCACCCTGATACCAAAACCAGGCAAAGACAACATGAGAAAAGAAAATTATAGGCCAATATCACCGAAGAACACAGATGCAAAAATCCTTAACAAAATTCTAGCAAACAACTCAATAACACATTAAAAAGCTCATACACCATGATCAAGTTGGGACTGATCAAGGGAATGTAAGGATTCTTGGGATGTGAGGGATGCATCCCAAGGGATGCAAGGATTCTTCAATATACACAAATCAATCAGTATGTTGTTAATACAACATATTAAAAAATTGAAAGATAAAAACTATATGATTTTTTTTTATGAGTAATATTTACTTCCAAAAACTACTTGATGATAAAGCAGAGGACAACATTGCACACAGATTAAAATAAATAAAAGCCAAAGTGATTCTGTTGTTATTCAGTCACTCAGTCATGTACCACTCTTTGTGAACCCATGGATTGCAGCACTACAGGCTTCCCTGTCCTTCACCATCACCTGGAGCTTGCCCAAACTCACACTGATTGAGTCGGTGATGCCATACAACCATCTTGTTCTCTGTCGTCCCTTTTTCCTCCTGCCTTTGATCTTTCCCAGCATCAAGGGTGTTTTCTAATGACTTGGCTCTTCCAATCAGGTGGGTGAAGGATGGGAGCCTCAGCTTTAGTATCAATCCTTCCAATGAATATTCAGGGTTGATTTATTTTAGGATTTATTGGTTAAAAAAAAAAAAAAATTATATGATCATCTCAATAGATGCAGAGAAAGCTTTTGACAAAATTCAGCATGAATTTATGATAAAAAAATGCTTCAAAAAATGTGCACAGAAGAAACCTACCTCAACATAGGAAAGGCCATATATGAAAAGCCCACAGCAGATGTTATTCTCAATGGTGAAACATTAAAAGCATTTCCTCAAAGATCAGGAACAAGAAGGGTGTCCATTCTTACCACTATTGTTCAAAGTAGTTTTAGAAGTCCTAACTATGGCAATTAGAGAATGAAAATAAATGAAAGGAATCTAGATAGAAAAGAAGTAAAACTCTCATTGTTTGCAGAAGACATGATGCCAAAAATAAAAACTCAAAAGAAATTACCAGAAAACTACTATAGCTAATCAGTGGATTCAGCAAAGTCTTGGGATACAAGGTCAACTCACAGAAATTCCTTGCATTCCTATATACTAACAATGAAAAATCAGAAAGAGAAATTAAGGAATCAATCCCATTCACAATTGCACCAAAAATAAGTAAATAAAATATCTTGGAATAAACCTATCTAAGGAGAAAAAAGACCTGTATATAGAAAATTATAAGACACTGATGAAAGAAATCAAAGATCATATAAACAGTTGAAGAGATATTCCCTGTTCCTGGATAGGAAGAATCAATATTGTGTAAATGACTATACTACCAAATGCAATATACAGATTCAATGTGATCCCTATCAAATTACCAATGGCATTTTTCACAGTAGGAAAAAAAAATTTCACAATTTATAGGGAAAGACAAAAAGCCCCAAGTAGCCAAGGTGGTCTTGAGAAAGAATGGAGCTGGAGGAATCAACCTTCCTGACTTCAGACTATAGTACAAAGATACAGTCATCAAGACAGTATTGTACCAGAACAAAAACAGAGATATAGACCAATGGAACAAGATAGAGAACCCACAGATAAACCCATGCACCTATGGGTACCTTATTTTTGACAAAGGAAGCAAGGATATATAATGGACAAAGAGCCTCTTCAAAAAGTGGTGCTGGGAAACTTAGACAACTACATGTAAAAAAAAAATGAAATTAGATAGAAAACTTCCTAACACCATACACAAATATAAACTCAAAATAGATTAAAGACCTAAATGTAAGACCAGAAACTATAAAACTCTTGGAGGAAAACAGAACACTCGATGACATAAGTCAAAGTAAGATCTTCTATGACCTACCTCCTAGAGTAATGGAAATAAAAACAAAATAAACAAGTGGAACCTGATTAAAGTTAAAAGCTTTTGAACAGCAAAGGAAACTACAAACAAGGTGAATAGACAACCCTCAGAATGGGAGAAAATAATAGCCAAGGAAATAATGGAAAAGAAATTAATTTCCAAAATATACAAGCAGCTCATACAACTCAATATCATAAAAGCAAACAACGCAACAATAAAGTGGGAAAGGAACCTGAAGAGACATTTCTCCAAAATGGCTAACAAGCACATGGAAAGATGCTCAACATCACATTATTGAGGTGAGGTGAGGTGAAGTGCTCATTCGTGTCCAACTCTTTGCAACCCCGTGGACTGTAGCCTACCAAGCTCCTCCGTCCATGGGATTCTCCAGGCAAGAATACTGGAGTGGGTTGCCATTTCCTTCTCCACATTATTAGAGAAATGCAAATCAAAACTACAATGAGATATCAACTCACACCAGGCAGAATGGCTATCATCAAAAAGTCTACAAACAATAAATGCTGGAGAGGGTGTGGAGAAAAGGGAACACTCTTGCATTGCTGGTGGGAATGTAAACTGATACAGCCACTATGGAAGATGGTAAAGAGATTCTTTAAAAAGCTAGGAATAAAACCACCGTATGACCCAGCAATCTCACTCCTAGGAATATACCATGAAGAAACCAAAATTTAAAAAGGCACACGTATGCCAATGTTCATTGCAGCACTATTTACAATAGCTAGAAAATGAAAGCAACCTACATGTCCATCAACAGATGATTGGATAAAGAAACTGTGGTACATATATATTACAGTGTATATATGTATAGTGGAATACTACTCAGCCATAAAAGGAACACATTTGAATCTGTTCTAATGAGGTGGACGAACCTAGAGCCTATTATACAAAGTAAAGTAAGTCAGAAAGAGAAAAATAAATATCATATACTGACATGTATATATGGAGTCTAAAAAGATGGCACTGATGTATTTATTTTCAGGGCAGCAATGGAGAAAGACATAGAGAACAGACCTATGGACATGGGGGGAGGGGAGGAAGGAGAAGGGGAGATGTATGGAGAAAGTAACATGGAAATTTACTATGTCATATGTAAAATAGACAGCTAATGATAATTTGCTGTATGACTCAGGGAACTCAAAACAGGGGCTCTGTGACAGACTGAAGGGTGGGGTGGGGACGGAGATTTGAAAGGGAGAGAACATGGGTATCAGGTCAGGTCAGTTCAGTTCAATCGCTCAGTCGTGTCTGACTGTTTATGACCCCATGAATCACAGCACACCAGGCCTCCTTGTCCATCACCAACTCCCAGACTTCACTCAAACTCATGTCTATCAAGTCGGTGATGCCATCCAGCCATCTCATCCTCTGTCGTCCCCTTCTCCTCCTGCCCCATTCCCTCCCAGCATCAGAGTCTCTTCCAATGAGTCAACTCTTCACATGAAGTGGCCAAAGTACTGGAGTTTCAGCTTGAGCATCATTCCTTCCAAAGAACACCCAGGACTGATCTTCTTTAGAATGGACTGTTTGGATCTCCTTGCAGTCCAAGGGACTCTCAAGAGTCTTCTCCAACACCACAGTTCAAAAGCATCAATTCTTCAGCACTCAGCTTTCTTCACAGTCCAACTCTCACATCCATACGTGACTACTGGAAAAACCATAGCCTTGACTAGATGGACCTTTGTTGGCAAAGTAATGTGTATACCTATGGCTGATTCTTGTTGATGTATGACAGAAAATCACAAAGTTCTGTAAAGCAATTATCCTTCAATTAATTTTTTTTTTTTAACGTTTGGATAGCATCAGTGACTGACTGGATGTGAATTTGAGCCAACTCTGGGAGATAGTGAAGGACAGGGAAGCCTGGCATGCTGTAGTCCATGGGGTCACAAAGAGTTGGACACAACTTAACAACTGAACAACAAATTAAACTGAAATGATTCTTGTAATGAGAGAGAGAGAATTTATGTTTCTTACTTCAAACATTATATATTTCATATAAAACCAAATACTTGGTCTAATATCTTCAGTCATGAATTCTGAATTGCTCAACAAATTAATGACATTAAACACTAAAGAAAAATATCAGTTATATTTTCTCCTAAATACCAAGTGTTTATACTATGTATTATTGAAGATTTTAGTTAATTTAGCTTTTAAACACCTGCCCCACAACAGTCAACATTATAATTAAAAACTGTTCTATAACATTTTCTTAGCAGTTATTCAGAAAAACTCTAAAGCAAATCAGTCTTAACCACTCCATTTTATGAATTAGGAAATTTACCAAAAGCTGAAAAAATGCCTCAACTTGAATATTGATTCAATGGTAAAATAAACTACTAAACTCAAGCCCTCAGGCTTTATTTCATTATGCAACAAACTCTCTACTTGCTTACATTTTGCATGGAATAAATTTAGATAATGAATCCTGCTAGATATATTTATTAGTTTAAGGGAATAATCATTGTCAGAATAAACACTGATTTAATCACTGTTTAAAAAGCGAATAAATAAATATCTGTGTTTAAATAGTTTATCAAGTGAGAGATCTGTATATGCGTGAAAGTTGCTCAGTTGTGTTTGACTCTTTGCAACCCCATGGACTGTAGCCCGTCAGGCTCCTTTGTCCATGGAATTCTCCAGGCTAGAATACTGGAGTGGACAGCCATTCCCTTCTCCATGGGATCTTCCCAATCCAGGGGTTAAACTCAGGTCTCCTAGATTGCAGGTGGATTCTTTACCATTTATCAAGTGAGAGAGCCCTGTAGGACTTGAGAAATTTTACAGTTTATTTTCCTTAATTTTAAAAGGGAGGGAAGCTATGTTACTCTAAAACAAAACAAACAAACAAAAAAAAAACAAGTAAATAGCAATAACCAGTCTGAAATCCCAAGATAAGCTCTGATACAGCAGTTAATATAATCTGTTTTAAGAACTACTGTCTGGATTTTTTTGATAGATAAAAGTAATTTAACATTTAGAATTATAGGAAAAGATAGGTATAACATTTATCTATAACATTTCATCAACATGGTGAAAATATTTCAAAGTTCNCAAAAAAAAAACAAGTAAATAGCAATAACCAGTCTGAAATCCCAAGATAAGCTCTGATACAGCAGTTAATATAATCTGTTTTAAGAACTACTGTCTGGATTTTTTTGATAGATAAAAGTAATTTAACATTTAGAATTATAGGAAAAGATAGGTATAACATTTATCTATAACATTTCATCAACATGGTGAAAATATTTCAAAGTTCATTTTTTACATACATACTTTTAAATGAATTGAAAATCTATAAATTATACAAAAGAAACCCAGATATCAGATCTTAAAGCTTGTCTTTATTCATGTGCTGTTTGATGTCTATAAAGTTATAGAAAGACACAGGATTATGTGTACTGGGGTCAAAGCCAAGTCTGTTTGTAACTTTTGAAGGTTCTCAAAATTCTTGAGGCAATCTAGGTAATTGTCTTTAGTATCTTCCTTGTCAATTCTCTGCAGTCTGTTTAAAACTTTTCTCCATCATTCCTCAAGCCAAATCCTATCTATTACCTCACACAGAAGATGAGATTATCTACCAGATCTTCCTACTTGCCCAGACCAGAAAACCTAAGTATTACTCATCCAAGCCTATAGTTATCTCATGTTCTCTAGTCTAAAACATCCTTGCTACAAATCCTTCTCCACATAAGGCTTAATTCTTCTACCAATGCTTTCCATAGACTCTACTGCATCATCACAGGGAGTATAATTCTTCACTCTTCTCTGTTCTATGAGAACACGATTTCCGTTAATAGCTAAAAACAAAAATAAAATGTTTCACCATTCTTAGTATATCATAATCATCTCTCTTATCCTTAAACTTCCTGTAACAGTTGTTTCAGAAGGTCAGAGTTTCTGCTTGTGAGATAATTTTGCATAAAACAGCTAGAATTTAAGAAGTCTTGGGGAAAAATGGGGAGCTTTCAGAATTGAGAAAAGGCAGAGACTCTGTAAAATAAATAGCGGACATCGTTTGTCCAGCACATCAGCTATGCCCCTCATGACCACCCTGACTAAGACTGCTCTCTTGGCCAAGGCTGAATGCTTTATTCCTCTCAGTGAAATGCATTTTTAAACATCCTTTCTTTGGTGTCATTTGCATCAGTTCCCTGAACCTAGACCATGGCCTGTGTGTTGGCTGCATTTAGGTACTAAGAAAACCAATCTCTTCTATTAGGATACTGTGATTAGAGCCATAATGAGCCATAATGAGCCTCCCTAACATTGCAGATAAAAGTGGATTTCACAATAGGGAGAGGTAGACAAAAGATTACTATCCAGCCTTTTATCACCACTTTCTTCATTCCTTAGTGCAGTACCACGTTGTTCCACCCTACAAGCTTGCTCAAGCTTCTGCTCTCAGTGCTGCTAACGACCTTAGAGTTTGTGAACAAAAGGTGGCCAAAAAGTTCATTCTGTTTTTTTCCTTAACATCTTATGGAAATTCGGAATGAACTTGTTGGCCAACACAATACAATGCCCACTTCTCAGTCTTTATAAGATTTTGATCTTTCAGCCCTATTTGTTAGAATTGACTGCAAAACATCTGCTTCTAACATATTTCCTCTGGCTGGAATGTTCTCACTAATTCCTCTTTCTTCTCCTACTTTATGAATATTGCTTCAAGTTCTATTTTTCTCCACATACTTCAGTGCCCTGGTTCCTCGATACTATGCTTTTGCCCTCTGTCCTCCTTACTTTGTATCTTATATACATTTTGGGGTTTGCTCATTCTCATCATTTTATTAGTGTAGAAGGATTTTAATAATATATATATATATACACACATAATAAACAATCCCCTATTCCCAAATCTTTCTTCTAATCCTTCTTTATTCAATGACATGACCCTCATTTTTATATTTCAGTCTTCATCTTAAATTTTATATCCTTAAAGAAACATTTCCTTATGTCCTCATTATTTTCTGTTACTTTAAAGCCTTTATCCCAGTTTATTATGCTACACTTACTTACATTTCTGTTCCATCACCATATATGTGCTCAGGAAAAATATTCTATTTGAAGTAAAACCACACCTGGCAAATCATGAGAAAAAACATGCAAATTTGCAATCAGAGCACTAAAAACAAACCAAATACACAAACAAAAACTAGTAGTAAATTTAAATCTCTGCTGGTATATAGAACCAGCACCATAGTTGATTCTTTATAGTCTTAACCCTTTTGGCCTGAGTTTTTCTCCTTTGATATAGGTACTTGATGGCTTTTGTACTCAAAACACATTACTTTTGTAAAAATTAAAATTTAATTCAGGATATATACAGCTTAATTATTTTTAATACAGAGGAATTTGTCTTAGAGCTTCTTCATCTATATTCTAATTGATAACTATATAAGACACTATTTGCATTCATGTAAGGAAATTCTAAATCCTAAAGGAGATCAGTTCTGGGTGTTCATTGGTAGGACTGATGTTGAAGCTGAAACTCCAATACTTTGTCCACCTGATGCGAAGAGGTGACTCATTTGAAAAGGCCTTGCTGCTGGGAAATATTGAAGGCAAGAGGAAAAGGGGATGACAGAGGATGAGATGGATGGATGGCATCACCGACTCAATGGACATGGGTTTGGGTGGACTCCAGGAGTTGGTGATGGACAGGGAGGCCTGGCGTGCTGCGGTTCATGGGGGTCATAAAGATTTGGACACGACTGAGTGACTGAACTGAACTGAAGGAAATTCTATAGGATTTTAAGCTTTTTTCTTCAGACTTTGCTTTAAATTTTGACAAAGCTCACCTTTGGTCTCTTCAAAAACCTAACATGTTGTGTTCAGGGGAATATATGTGAGCCAACAAGACTTTGCATTATATTAATACCTTTCAGATGTATATCAATCAAACATGAACTAAAGCATTAAAGGAACACATTTCCTACAGAGGAGCTTATGTTGTCATCTCTCCCATATTTTTCATCTCCACACAAGCAGGAAACCTGTCTCCTTTGTTTCCCATCATCTACTCAGTAGCTGATTCACTGTGAGAAACCAAAGGATTAAATACTGAAAGGGAAACTGAAAGTGTTAGTTGCTCAGTCATGTCCAACTCTTTGAGACCCTATGGACTGTAGTCCACCAGGCTTCTCTGTCCTTGGGATTCTGCAGCAGTCAAGAATACTAGTGTGGTTGCCATTCCCTTCTCCAAGGGATCTTCCCAACCCAGGGATTGAACCTGGGTCTCCTGCATTGCAGGTGGATTCTTTACTGTCTGAGTCACCAGGGAAGGCAATACTAGTACATGAATTAAATGAGTAAATATGCCATATATTTTCTTGAACATAATGATTTCCTTCTTTCTGGCTTTTCTTCAGACACACAAATGAATGTCCTCAACTTTGTGCCTACAATCCCACATTAATTGTGTCACTAATCCCTTTGATATCAATTTGGTTCTTTTAAAATCATATTCCATTTTGTGGCCAGTATTCCTTTAAAACTGCAGATGAGATGGAGTTATGTTGTCCAAAACTTCTTAGAGGATTATTGCTGCGATAAGGGTGATTTCATCTGCATACCTGAGGTTATTGATATTTCCCGGACAATCTTGATTCCAACATGTGCTTCATCCAGCCCAGCACTACATATGGTATACTCTACATATAAGTTAAAAGAGCAGGGTAACGATATACAGCCTTGACATGTTCCGTTTCCAATTTGGAAACCATCCATTGTTCCACGTCCAGTTCTAACTGTTGCTTCTTGGCCTGCATACAGATTTCTCAGGAGGTAGGTAAAGTGGTGTTGTATTCCCACCTTTTTAAGAATTTTCCACAGTTTGTTGTGATCCACATAGTCAATGGCTTTGACATAGTCAATAAAGCAAAAGTAGGTATTTTTCTGGAACTTTCTGCTTTTTCTATGATCCAACAGATGTTGGCAATTTGATCTCTGGTTCCTCTGTCTTTTCTAAATTCAGCTTGAACATCTGGAAGTTCTTCATTCACATACCATTGAAGCTTCCTCCTTTGAAGAATTTTAAACACTACTTAGCTGTTGTGTGAGAAAAGTGCAATTGTGCAGTAGTTTAAACATTCTTTGGGATTGGAATGAAAACTGTCCTTTTCCAGTCCACTAGTTTTGTTTGCAATGATGCTTCCTAAGGCCCATTTGACTTTGCATTCCAGGATGTCTGGTCTAGATGAGTGATCACACCACTGTGGTTATCTGGGTCATTAAATCCCTTTTTGTATAGTTTTCATGTGTATTCTTGTCACCTCTTCTTAATATCTTCCGCTTCTGTTAGGTCCATACCATTTCTGTCCTTTATTGTGCCCATATTTGCATGAAATATTCCCTCAGTATCTCTAATTTTCTTGAAGAGATCTCCAGTCTTTCGCATTCTATTGATTTCCTCTATTTCTTTGCATTGATCACTGAGGAAGGCTTTCTCATCTCTCCTTGCTTTTCTTTGGAACTCTGCATTCAGATGGGTATATCTTTCCTTTTCTCATTTGCCTTTAACTTCTCTTTTTTTTTAAGCTATTTGTAAGGCCTCTTCAGACAATCATTTTGCTTTTTTGCATTTCTTTTTATTGGGGATGGTCCTGATCACTGCGTCCTGTACAATGTCACAAACTTCCATCCATTTTTCTTCAAGCACTCTATCACATCTAGTCCCTTGAATCTGTTTGTCATTTCCACTGCATAATTGTAAAGGATTTGATTTAGGTCATACCTGAATGGTCTAGTGGTTTTCCCTACTTCAAATTAAGTCTGAATTTTGCAATAAGGAGTTTATGATCTGAGCCACAGTCAGCTCCCAGTCTGGTTTTTGCTGACTGTTTAGAGCTTCTCCATCTTTGGCTGCAAAGAATATCATCAATCTGGTTTCAGTACTGACCATCTGGTGATGTGCCTGTGTAGAGTCATCTCTTGTGTTATTGGAATAAAAAATAAAAACTCTTTATTTTCTTGGGCTCCAAAATCACTGCAGATGTTGACTGCAGCCATGAAATTAAAAGAAATTTGCTCCTTAGAAGAGAAGTTATGACAAACCTAGACAGCGTATTAAAAAGTACAGTCGTTACTTTTGCTGACAAAGGTTACCTTGTCAAGGCTATGGTCTTTCCAGTAGTCACGTATGTATGTGAGAGCTGAGCCATAAAGAAAGCTGAACACTGAAAAATTGATGCTTCTGAACTGTGCTGTTGGAGAAGACTCTTGAGAGTCCCTTGTACTGCAAGGTGATACAACCAGTCAGTCCTAAAGGAAATCAGTCCTGAATATTCATTGGAAGGACTGATGATGAAGTTGAAGCTCCAATACTTTGGCCACCTAATGTGAAGAATTGATTCATTGGAAAAGATCCTGATGGTGGGAAAGATGGAAGGCAGGAGGAGAAGGGGATGACAGAGAATGAGATGGTTGGATGGCATCACTGACTCGATGGACATGAGTTTGAATAAGCTCGGGGTTTGGTGATAGACAGGGAAGCCTAGCATGCTGCAGTCCCTGGGATCCCAAAGAGTCAGACATTTCTGAGTGATTGAACTGAACTGAGAGGATCCCTATTGACCTTCAGGTTGGATTAGCTACTTTCTTAATATAAGGATACCCATCATCAAGGTAGCATCTATTCTCTGAAGCATCACTTTATGCCACTCTCTGTTTTATAGTTAACCATCTGGGAAAAATTAAATTGAAATTAGCCTTGTGCAGATATCCTGACATTCTTCTCTTATCTCATAGATTCCATCAACTCCACTTCTCCTTTAAAAACTTAACCAAGAATCCTCTCCTATCCATGCCTGTCCAAGTCAGTATCCTATAATTGTCTCAAAATGCCTTGTGCATATACCTATCATCATGATTTTTACTCTGCATTATAGATAATAACATTTACCAATTTGGATTCTCCCATTAGCAGAGTATCAGTCTTATTTTGTATTCTCACATACAAATTGATGACTCTCATATAGTCACTTAACAATGTTTAAGAACTAGCATGAATTAACAATATACTTTTTTAGGGCACCCTGATGCTAAATCTACATATTAACCTTTATTTATCCTTTTCAAGTTCCAAGTTCATGTTTTTGGTTGCCTTAAAGTAATACTTACAGTAATTCTCACCTAAAAGCCTGTGTTCTTATCATCATTAACCTCATAGCATGTTTTCCCAGGTACCCATAAAATTTCCTTGCTCCCTTCCAACTCTACTCAAAATTTTTTCAGCACAGTGGCCTTCTTTGAATCTCTACATAAAACAGTATTATTCACCTCTTTCTATCCCTTTTAACTGGCCATATTTTCTTCATAATAATTATCACCATTATTATTTTTTTTTTTTTTCTTATTTTCTCACCAAAGTATAAGTTCCATGTAAATAAGAATTCATTTCTTTGGAAGGAGGAATGTCATATCCTCAGCTTTGCTAACCATGTTTGTGAAATCATACTCTTAAATATTAAAAGAAAAGAGTAGAAAGTGACAAGCCTTCCCTAATTGTCTTTTATGCTGGACCCTATATATCACTTTCCATCAGGAGTTGGAAATGAGATGTCTAATACCCAGTCCTTGTTGAATGCATCCATCAGTGTGCCAAAGAGATTTCTAACACATGCAGGTATGAAGTTTAATTACATTCACTCCTCTCCTCACTTTCAAATGAACCCCCCGCCTTTCTCATCATCCTTCTCCCTACTGGTTACATTACTCTCTAGGGAACCCAGATGGTAGCCTTGGACAATGCCCATGCCGCATGTTCTGATCACCACAGATGGACGTTGTCTCTCCTCAATAAGGCAATGCCAGCCTCGAGTGCTATGGTGGCTGAAAGATGTTCGTGATCTTTTTTTGCCAAACAGGTTACTATGCTTTCACAAGTGTGAGAAGAGAAAGGGTCTGTATCCCTGTAAATAATGCAGCTTTAGTTCTCTTTTAATTCATTGATCTTGAGAGTTAAGCTTCAGGTCATCTGATACAATGATCCTCTTAAGAGGAAGATACTGAAAGGTGACCCAAGTAGTCACCATCTGCTTGCTTTAAACGATAACTTTTAAAACTATTATTGTCCCTTTATTTTTTCCTTCTGGGAGCAGTGAGGACTGGTATTCTGTTTTAGCTCTCATAAGTCTCTGAAATATTAATGAATATTTCATTAATCTCAGTATTAATGAACTTTAAGGCCATAATGCAACATAGACCAAGAAAGAAAATATCTTCTGTTCTCTGCCAGATTATCTAAAAACATTCATACCTTTACAATAANAGCTCTCATAAGTCTCTGAAATATTAATGAATATTTCATTAATCTCAGTATTAATGAACTTTAAGGCCATAATGCAACATAGACCAAGAAAGAAAATATCTTCTGTTCTCTGCCAGATTATCTAAAAACATTCATCAGAATGTACACAATGAATTCAATGAATTCAAACTAAACAGAAAGGATGGCCCCGATTTAAACATAAACCCTTTCCCATGATTATATCCCCCAATGGAATTAATATTTAAAAATCTAAATATATGCTCCTTTAAGTTCTTATTCAATTAACCCATGGTTAAGTGATTCCCAATCAGATGTCTGGCAAAGAGGAAGATTTTCTTCAGCAAAAAAGAGGGTTTAGAACAGAAGCCAGCACATAGTAAATATGCATTCATTTTTTAAGTAGTTATGTACGAATGTGAGAGTTGGATCATTAAGAAGGCTGAACAACAAAGAATTGATGCTTTCAAATTGTGGCACTGGAGAAGACTTTTGAGAGTCCCTTGGACAGCAAAGAGATCAGACTAGTCAATCCTAAAGGAAATCAACCCTGAATATTCACTGGAAAGACTGATGCTGAACCTGAAGCTCCAATATTTTGGTCACATGACGTGAAGAGCCAATTCATTGGAAAAGACCTTGATACTGGAAAAGATTGAAGGCAAAAGAAGTAGGAGGTGGCAGAGGATGAGCAGTTAAATAGCATCACTGACTCAATAGACATGAACCTGAGCAAACTCTGGGTTATCACAGTGAAGGACAGAGGAGTCTGAAGTGCTGCAGTCCATGGGGTCACAAAGAGCTGGACACGACTTACTCCCTGGGCAACAACAATGCACCATATTAATAGTAGAAATGTTCCTTTTTCAAAGTTCATAAAGTCGCTAAGGAACATAACAGAGTACCATGACTATATCAGTCAGAATGGATGGGGTTAGACTGCATGATCAGCAACCCTGGAATCTCAGTGGATGATACAAAGTTTTATGTCACCACATGTCCAGGCCCTACAGTTCTCCTCCATGTTGTCTTCATACTCTTGGCATAGAAAGAGTGAATTATTATACATAGCAATCTCTCACAGCTCTAATCATGAAAATTAGAAAATTCAAAAATTCACTATTTAAAAAAAAAAAAAAAGGGAAAGAAACATATTGTCATGAACCAGGGTCAGTGATAGGTATAGTATATTTTCATTTTTAATTTTCACATTGTGGAGTAGCTAATATTTATCCCCATCTTACAGATGAGAACACTTAAGTCAAATCATACCTTTTGGGTGCTCTTGTGTGGGCTCCACAGGTGGTTCAGAGGTAGAGAATCCATCTGCAAGGCAGCAGACATGGGTTCGATCATTGAGTCAGGAAGATCCCCTGGAGGAGGGCTTGGCAACCCATTCCAGCATTCTTCCTGGGAAAATCCCATGGACAGAGGACTTAAGTCAAATAATAGATTTTAGATAGTTTTACAACCTTAAGAAGTATAAGTTATTTAAACTGAATCTTAGTTGGTAAAATGATACCAAGTAACTAAGTACTGGTATCATTTCAGAAACACCCCTATAAAATCATAAATATATCTATAGATTCATATTTGATCTACCAACATCCTAAGGTACAATAGACTCAATATTTAAGAATCTTAATGAGACATTTTACATTTTTGAATAATCTAGTTATATTCTCAGAGAAGGCAATGACACCCCACTCCATCCAGTACTCTTGCCTGGAAAATCCCATGAGCGGAGGAGACTGGTAGACTGCAGACCATGGGGTCGCGAAGAGTCGGACACGACTGAGCGACTTCACTTTTTACTTTCATGCATTGGAGAAGGAAATGGCAACCCACTCCAGTGTTCTTGCCTGGAGAATCCCAGGGACGGGGGAGCCTGGTGGGCTGCTGTCTACAGGCTCGCACAGAGTTGGACACGACTGAAGAGACTTAGCAGTAGCAGCAGTTATATTCTATTTCTCTTTTTCTCCTGTACCACTGCCTCCTCCTTTTGTTTCTCTTCATAACACACTGAAGTAAATTCAAAGACTAGCAGAAACAAATAACTTCTTCTTATTCGCTGATGTACAGAAGATAAGAAAGTCTGAGGAAGCATTCAGTAGGGGACTAGTGTTCTAGGGTTTTAGGGCATAGAGCTACTCTGAGAATAGGGAGCAAAGAACTTCAGGAATGGAAACCACAAAGTTCCAGCCATTCGGCACACAAGTTTAAACAAAAAAGAATACTCGTTGGAAACAGCCACAAAGAGAAAGGCCCTCAACAATCTCCTAGGAAAGATTTAGTTGCTACTCTGTAGGTTAGCTTTAAATTTGGGGTTAGGTGGGATTTTCCAACAAAATTACACAAGGTCTGCAAATTCTTGCAACAAGAAAAGGAGGAATCTTCTCTGAATTCTTCCACATCTGACTTTATGGACTTCAAATATTTTCCTTAGAATTATAAAAAAATTTTAAAAGCTATTTGTTAAAAATATGTATTTTTAAAAAAACATGTATTACAAAGAAAATATTAGTTTTATTAGATTTTTATGCATTCTATGTACTTTGCCAAAGACTGCTACTGCTAAGTCACTTCAGTCATGTCCGACTCTGTGCGACCCCATAGCCGGCAGCCCACCAGGCTCCCCCATCCCTGGGATTCTCCAGTCAAGAACATTGGAGTGGGTTGCCATTTCCTTTTCCGATGCATGAAAGTGAAAAGTGAAAGTGAAGTCGCTCAGTCGTGTCCGACTCTTCGCGACCCCATGGACTGCAGCCCACCGGGCTCCTCTGTCCATGGGATTTTCCAGGCAAGAGTACTGGAGTGGGGTGCCATTGCCTTCTCCAGCCAAAGACTGTTCATCCAATTTGTGCAAATAGGAAAATTATCAAAGTCATAGTAATAGTGAAGGAAAAAAATGAAGGTCAAGGTCACTGCTTAGAACTTCAGTCTATCTGATACCCAGCTCAGTTCCCTTTCTGATGTAGCCATTGAATTTTTTGAGTTGGTTAAAAATCTAAACAGGGTCGGACCTAGAAACTGTCATACTTAGTTAAGTATATCAGAGAATGACAAATATTGTATGACATCACTTATATGTGGAATCTAAAAAGAAATTCTACAAATAAACTTATTTACAAAACAGAAACAGACTTAAAGAGCAAACTTATGGTTTGGGGGGCAGGGAGCAGGGTAGGAGGAGGATAGTTAAAGAGTTTGACATTGACATGTACACACTGCTATATTAAAAATGGATGAACACCAAAGACCCACTGTATAGCACAGGGAACTCTGCTCAATGTTATGTGGCAATCTGGATGGGAGGGGAGTTTGGGGGAGAATGGGTACATGTATATGCACGACTGAGTCCCTTTACTGTCCATCTGAGACTAACACAACATTCCCAATCAACTATGATCCAACATAAAATAAGTTAAAAATAACCTAAATAGCTGATTATTATCTAAAGTTAAATATATACTTTCATGTTTTATGAGGCTTCTCAAAGATCATTATCAATTGACCATTTACTATTTTAATACATGTCTACTGATTTCAAGGCTATGAATTTAGCCTAAGATTTCTGAAATATACAATTTTATAATATAATTTTTCATGATATTGCATATTATACTTTGTTCTCTACAATTTAATTGGGTTGACAGAATTATGTTCTGAGAGAATTTAAATATCAGAGGACCAAAATTTGTTCATTGGTTACTTGGTTCTACACAAGTGTTTTTTTGTTTTCTCCTATATTCCATTATGGATTTGCTTTTATTTCCTTAAAAGAGCAATTTTTCTGTGTGTACTTGTTCTTCCTCTTTTGACTGTTATTTCTGATGCCAAAGGTTTTCCTTTTTTACCAGGTTCCGTAAAAGAATTACTTTCATTTTTATAAAGAGTTTGCTTTATTCCATAAACATTGCAAGGATGTTTTTGTTGTCTTCAGTTCCATGGACTTTGAGTAGTACATCTGCTTTCATGCCATAAATCCTAAGACTAAATCACAGTTTCCTCCCAAGTGAGATGAAATGGATCTGAATTGGATACCGGAAAAGAAAACTGCTGTGCTATTTGTTACAGCTGGCCAACTTTGCTCAACTGAAGCGACAGGGATGTGTTGAAAAGCAGGCTGTTTCCATAAGGTCATTATGAAACTCACTCATGGAATTGGCAGTGGAAAATTTCAAAGAACCCTCCCTTGGAGTGTAGCTGTTTCAGTACAACTAAAGTAGCAATTATCTTTACATCCACAGCTAAGCACAGCAAAATTGGTAATCTGAAAGAAACTTCCAGGATTTTGATGTGTCATGTTAATTATAAATTTTGGATAGTTTTCTTTTAATTCTATTGCTTATAGTTGGAGTAATACAGACAGAACTTTATTTTGTAAAAACATTATAAAGAGGCAAATTTTTCTGTAGACAGAGTTATTTTTGACAATCATTTGGAAGAGGGAAGAAAGAGATATGAGTCACAACAAGAAGAATTAGTTATTCAAAAATTCTTCTGGGAAAACATTCTTTACTGTGGGACCAAAAAATTACCATTTTCTCCATGTTCACTGATACCCATTTTATCCCAAGGACAAAAGTAACCAAAATGTAAGTTCACTATAAAAGTAAATGAATGGGAATTTATAGTAAAATCATGGGCTGCTCATTTGGATGTGTCAATTCATATATCCATTGTATTTCACTGGAGAGACTTGAAAGTCCATTCACAGTAACATTCACTTAAATGCCTTTATCTTTGACTGTTGTAGATATATTCAAAGTTAGGCACCATGAAAACCTAAAAATCCTTGATCACAAGGTCACATTTGAGAAATAAAGTCAACAGGTGAATGCTTCAGAAATTTATGTCTATTAAACAAGCACTCTTTTATAAAGCTGTAACTGCAAAAATAAAAGCAAAGTTTGATATGTTGCATCTATTTCATTGCTTCTTTTGTAAATCCCCTCCTAGCATATCATTTTCTGCCTTTTCATTGCCTTTTAGGTCACTGTTTCTAGTAACCAAGCAAGTAGAAAAAATGGCAGCTAGCGCAGTGAGCAGATGGCTAACACAGTCCCCTCCATGAGACTCCTGCTAACATAGAAGTCTGCTCACGACTACATGGTAAATAGTGTTTATCATAGGTGGGATCATTAGCCCTTTAGCCCCCTTCATTAGCTCTTTGACCCCTACAGTTCAGCGTTAATGGAACCATAACTTCCCATTCCTGAGGCCTCTGTATTATTCCAGCAGTTTCCTAGTAATGGTGTATGTGTTTACTGCTGCTACATTACTGAGTTTTGTATAGCATGCCCCTAGCACCAGCCCCCCACAGTTGCGGGTCTTTGACACACACTGGTAAAGTTCTGCAATGAACTGTGCTTATTACAGCCCACCAGGAAGGCAAGCTTCTTAGAATAATTAGCTCCCCTGAGAACAATGGCTGCCTTCACAGCTGGAAAGCTAGAAGAAATTTATTCTCAAGTATGAGAAGCACTGAAAAGGCACCTGTAATTAAATTTCTCTTTCCTTTTCTCTTTCATTTATATTTATATTTTATTTTAGCTTTTTTTGTTGTTGTTTTTTACATCTCCATCCTGATTAGCAGAGCATAACTAAAAAATCTGGCAATTACTACCATGTTGAAGGTCATGTTTTTAAGGGCTATATGACTTTAACATTGCATTTCTCTTTTAGGGTAAGTTTAGTAGATATATACTGTACAAACACAAATACACAAGACTTGTGAAAAAAAGGTTGCTTAGAGTCCTCACTATGTAGACAAAACGCTTGAAAGGACTCTGATTTTCACATTGAACAACTTTCCAATTTCCATTGAAGCATGGTCTTAACTTTAGGATGAGGCCATTCTCCTATTCTCCTTTCCCTTTGCCATTTTCCTATTCTTCTCCTGTTTTTCTTTCCCCTTCCATTATCCCATTTCAGCCATCCTGTTGATAGCATCCTGTTGACTTTTGTTATGAATACACCAATTATCGTTTTAATGGTTTCCAACTTCTCTCAAGTGGAGTGGGAAGCTGTTTAAGTAACACATAGCAGCTGGTAGCAACAGTATATTACTACAGATGTGAATAGCCATGACTCAGTGAACTTGATGGCCTCACATTACATTTCACATTCATAGGGGAGAATAAGGTAGGGTCTTACATCACCCGCTTTAATGAGCAAATATTTATCTAATAAATGCTCATCTCTTGAGGCATACAATGCTATATATGTATATAACTGGGATTGTAATGAAGACCTAAGCAGTCATTAATTCTTACTTCCACACTTGGGAAAAGCAAGTCTTTAAGGTCTCTGAGGAACAGAAATGCTAATAACTATGGTAATTAAAATTGTCTTGCAATTTCCACAGTACTTTTATAAACATCTTACTGAGTCAACTATGAAAACAATACAAGACACTGTTCAAAGAGCTGACACTGTAGCCTCAGAATCTCTGAATCTGGGATTTTTAAAAAGTCTACAATAAAGTCAAGATTTTTTTCTCCTTAATTTTCCTTCTCTAAGGCTATATTTGCACAACACAATCAACCCTGCTGTTTCAATCAAGTCAGTGAGAAAAAAGTCAGGAGAACCAGATGTTTGGTATTTTGTATATGAAACAGCTGGTTGATTGTCTGAATTTTTCATTTTCAAACTAATCTTGCTGTCATGATATAGAAACATCCTAAAAACTGATTTCTCTGCTTGTGAAATGCAAATAGCTTCCTTTGGAAGCATATTGTCAGTTTAGCTACCTTAGAATTAATAGGAAATGGTTTAGATTGGGTCAAGTTGCAAGTTAGGTAGTGGGGAAGAGAACATGAATAGCGTTCAAGGAAAATTAAATTGCTAAAATTTATGGCAGTGCTATTGAAGCTTATCTTAAATTCTGTTCAGCTGGAGTACCACTACTGCAATAGATAAACAATCAACTACTAATTGCTTTGATTTTCAAAAGGAGTTTTTATAAGATCTTTCCACTTATGGAATTAACCATTATTTGAATCTGTAATTTTGCCACATTAAAGAGACAATTTTATATGAACATGGAATTTTATATTTCTCAAGGAAAAGAATTTTTTAAAGCACTGTGCATTTACCCTCTTAAATAAAGCAAATTCACTACAGAGGAAGTCTTACATTGGCAAATTTCAATGCTATAAACACAAATATGTACAGGACAACGAAACAATAAGGGTAAGTAAATGTTATTACCAGTTTTCTAACAGCCTTTTGTTGGTCTATAAATACACAATGTACTCTAATATCTGAGTCTTTAATTATTAGTTTTATATTTACCCATCCAGTATGTACATGTAACAAGTGATATAGTGAAGTGAAACAATTATCTAGATATTCCAATGCAGTATTTTGCCTTCATCAATAAAATATTTCTTGAAAAATAGTTACACAAAAGGTATTGTGCCCAGCACTCTTAGAATGCAAAAGTGTAGGTATAATAACACCTATTCAAGTAATACCAGTATAAACCATTAAATGCTTAAAATTAACAATGGAAATAACAACACTTGTAATTTTTACAGAATGATTATTTTATGTAGAAGCAACTAGGAAAATGTAGACTGAAATAGGTATTAGCATGGAGCATAATTCTAAAATAAGTTGGACACTACTTAGTGACTGAAAAACAATAAAAAATAATTCTAAAAGGGGATGATGACAAGATGGCATTCCAGGCAGACTGAACAAGAACAAAAGCCCAGTGAAGAATCAGCTATATGTATAAACTGTAAAACAACTACACACCAATAAACACACACACACACACACACACACACACACACATACACACACACATAATACACTGGAGAGAGCGAGCATTGTCAGAGGCAGATGTTAGATATATCTGTACATGGCACCATCAGCAGCACTGATACATACATGTATATATATAGACTATAAGCTATTAATGAATTTTGTGTTACAGAGTACATTAGTAAGCAGATGGAATTTGTTGCAAAATATAATTGATTCAGAATAGAGGAAGTAATACAGTCAACCCTCGAAAAATTATGAGTTGTAAAGTAGAAACTAGTTTTAAAAGAAAATATATATATATATATTCTATAGGCCATCCCTCCATATCTGCGGGTCTTCAGGTCATGTAGTACTGTGGTATATATGTATTGAAAAAAGTTTATATAAGTGAGCCCATGCAATTCGGACCTATGAGGTTCAATGGTCAACCATACACATAAAGATACCATGTTTTATCCTCAGACACCTTTAAAACTGCATCTCCAAAGAAGACACACAGATAGTCAACAGGTACATGAAAAGAAGCTCAATTTTGTTATTCAGAGAAATGCAAATTAAAACCAGAAGAAGTATTGCCTCACAGCTGTCAATGACTACCATCAAAAAGAGCACAAACAACAAATGCCTGTGAGGATGTGGAGAAAAGGGGAACCTGGCTACACTTTTGGTGGGAATAGAAATTGGTCCAGCCACTATGGAAAGCATTTTGGAGGTTTCCTAAAACACTAAAAACAGAACTACCATATGACACAGCAATTCCACTCCTAGCTACATACCTTAAAAAAAGGAAAACACTAGTTTGAAACGATACATACTCCCCTATGTTCAGAGCAGCATTATTTACAACTGCCAGGATACAGAGGCAATCTAAGTGCCATGAAAAGATGATTACAAAAAGGAGTGGTGTGTACACACACACACACACACACACACACATACACACACACATAATACACTGGAGAGAGCGAGCATTGTCAGAGGCAGATGTTAGATATATCTGTACATGGCACCATCAGCAGCACTGATACATACATGTATATATATAGACTATAAGCTATTAATGAATTTTGTGTTACAGAGTACATTAGTAAGCAGATGGAATTTGTTGCAAAATATAATTGATTCAGAATAGAGGAAGTAATACAGTCAACCCTCGAAAAATTATGAGTTGTAAAGTAGAAACTAGTTTTAAAAGAAAATATATATATATATATTCTATAGGCCATCCCTCCATATCTGCGGGTCTTCAGGTCATGTAGTACTGTGGTATATATGTATTGAAAAAAGTTTATATAAGTGAGCCCATGCAATTCGGACCTATGAGGTTCAATGGTCAACCATACACATAAAGATACCATGTTTTATCCTCAGACACCTTTAAAACTGCATCTCCAAAGAAGACACACAGATAGTCAACAGGTACATGAAAAGAAGCTCAATTTTGTTATTCAGAGAAATGCAAATTAAAACCAGAAGAAGTATTGCCTCACAGCTGTCAATGACTACCATCAAAAAGAGCACAAACAACAAATGCCTGTGAGGATGTGGAGAAAAGGGGAACCTGGCTACACTTTTGGTGGGAATAGAAATTGGTCCAGCCACTATGGAAAGCATTTTGGAGGTTTCCTAAAACACTAAAAACAGAACTACCATATGACACAGCAATTCCACTCCTAGCTACATACCTTAAAAAAAGGAAAACACTAGTTTGAAACGATACATACTCCCCTATGTTCAGAGCAGCATTATTTACAACTGCCAGGATACAGAGGCAATCTAAGTGCCATGAAAAGATGATTACAAAAAGGAGTGGTGTGTACACACACACACACACACACACACACACACACAATGGAATACTAGTCAGCCATAAAAAATAATGAAATTTTGCCATTTGCAGCAACATGGATGAACTTGGAGGGTATCATACCAGGTGGAATAAATAGACAAATACTCTAAGATCTCACTTACATATGAAATATAAAAATAAAAACAAACTAGTGACTTTAACAAAAAGCTGCATTCACAGATAGAGACAATAAATAGTTTTCTATATATAATGGTTAGCCAATGGACAGAGACAGGGGTGGGTTCAAGATAGATAGTATTAGGGGATTAAAAGGTACAAACTACTACATATAAAATAAATAAGCTACAAGGATATGTTATGCAATACAAGGAATACAAAAAATATTTTATAATAGTTGTAAATGGAGTAAACTTTTAAAATTGTGAGTTGCTACATTGTACACCTGAAACATACAATATTGTATATCAACTCCACTTCAATTAAAAAAAAAATACTTCTAGACCAAGTACTCGCAAATATTCAAGCCATGGGCCAATACACAATATTTTAAACTTAGAAGTCCATATACTATTTCTGCTATATATTCGTTAAAAATTTTTCAACAAGCCACCCAAAATGTAAACAACACTATTAGGTCTTGTTGGGAGCCATATTGAGACTCTGATTTATAGTAGTTTGGCAACCCCTGCCCTAGATGATAATTACTTTGAGCTTGGGGAAACGATCTTATTTCTCAGGTGGGACACACATCCATGGCACCTAGCATAGTTAATGGTACCTTTTAACCCTTAAAGAAATAACTGTGTAACACTGATTAATATAACAAATAAAAAGATACACTTAAAATAGGCAGCATTTCATCCACTAACTGAAAGTATTGTTTCAATGCATCGGCAGGCATCTCTTACTTCAGACATCCAGCTATACACTGAATACCTAAAAAAAGACTGTTTAATGTGGCATTGCCTCATCTGTTTCAGATTTGACTTACTTCTGCTAACCTTCCTGTTACAATGTGATGATCTGGACATATCTCTGAAAGAAGACCTTCATTATTTTTGCAGAAGATAGTTCTTCAAGCTTCTGTTCACAGAAGCTTATTACATCAGTTTGCTACTTTCAGTTAATGAAATTATTTTATTATTATGTTAAAATCCATGAAATAGTATATTGCCAGTAGGATAATTTTAATTTAATTGAAATTAACTTTCACAACAACAGCAGCTTTCTTGTTTAAGAGAGTACTCTGCTTCTCTACACTGGCTGTATCCTGCCCACTATCTTCCATTATTCCACCAGCAATCAGATGCCCATTTTATGATCAAGTTATACAAGGGTGATTTATATACAGCTTCATTATTGCCCAGAAATATGGAAACACCTTTTCTCTCTGAAGAAACTCAGTGTTATTCCTTTATTACATAGGGAATAGAAAACATTGTTCTACGTGAATAAATAAGCACTGTTTTTTCTTTCAAGGACATCAGGATGTAACAATGGACAATCCACTGCTTTTTCCTTTTACTGCATCTCGCTATCTCCAGAGACGTCTGTTGTTAATTTCTGTGTGATTTATATGGGCATGCATGCTCCATATTCACACGCTTTCTATACTTACTTGCTATTTAAATACCTAGGATATCAGATAGACTATTAGAAAGGGGAGTGGTTTTTGGCAGAGCGGTATTTTAAATAAATACCAAAAAATAGGTACATATACGCAAGTGAAAATCACTGAACTAGAGTTATGAATAGAATTGCTTGATAGTCAGTTGAATATACAACTGTTAAACTATCCTGTTATAGAACTATCCTATTATAGTGCTATAAACGATAGCACCTAGTAGTATATTTCCCACTTAAAATACGAACCAAATCTGGTTTTCTAACTATATGAAATTATTTAGATGCACGGTTACATATGTACATACATCTACTTAATTTTCATGATCTTTAATTGCCTTTCTGTGATCCCTACATGTGATTCTCTAGTACAGGAGTTCCCAGACCGCACTCCCTGGACCAAGAGCCTCAGCACCTCTTGAAAACATGCTGCAAATGCAGATTCTGGGCTCAACCTCAAATCTGGGCTTCCCTGCTGGCTCAGTGGTAAAGAGTCTGCCTGGCAATGCAGGAGATGCGGGTTCGATCTCTGGGTTGAGAAGATCCCCTGGAGGAGGGCATGGCAACGCACTCCAGTACTCTTGCCTGGAGAATCCCTGTAGACAGAGGAGCCCAGTGGGCTATAGCCCATAGAGTCGCAAAGAGTAAAACATGACTGAGCGACTAAACAATGACCCCGTCAAATGTACTGAACCAGAAATCTGAGGATGGACCAACAGTGTTTGCATCCGTAAGGCTTTCCTGTGATTCTAAGGAATGCTCAAGTTTGAGAACAACTTCTCTAGCATAGGTATGTGGAGAAGGCAATGGCACCCCACTCCAGTACTCTTGCCTGGAAAATCCCATGGACAGAGGAGCCTGGTGGGCTGCAGTCCATGGGGTCGCTAAGAGTCGGACACGACTGAGCAACTTCCCTTTCACTTTTCACTTTCATGCATTGGAGAAGGAAATGGCAACCCACTCCAGTGTTCTTGCCTGGAGAATCCCAGGGACCGGGGGGCCTGGTGGGCTGCTGTCTATGGGGTCACACAGAGTTGGACACAACTGAAGTGACTTAGCAGCAGCAGCAGCAGCATAGGTATGAAAGACGTGACCTCTATTAATTGCAGCTGCTGCTGACTTTCTTTTCTGCTAACTCCAGGATTAAAATAGAACCATTGTCTATAATCCTGCGACAAACGACTTCTGTTTCTAAGGATCCCTCTGCATTACACTGAAGATCCTGTAAGAGACTATTAGGGTACACTGTTCCGTTGCTATCATTTTCAACAGCCTAGAATTCTAGTATTAAAAAAGGTTCTGGGATGTAAGATATATCTTTCAGCCACTGAATTATAAGCCACATCACTTGTTTGCTTAATGAGAAACAGGTGGCTCATTTTCAATTGCTACCATTTATTCCTTTGACATACACTTGTTTTTCTTACTTTTTCATGGCTCTTTAATTTGCTTGTTATGATATTACTCTCTCTGAAAGAAAAACTAGAAATTTCAAGAATGTTTGGTGTGTTTTGCCTTGTTATACATCTGTAATCAAGTGCTCTCAAAGCCATAGAAAGTCTCATAAGGAGAAATGGAAATGGGCAGGTAAAGTGTGACACTAAATTTCTAAGATAGATACCAGAGTAAACCTGCACAGAGGACACTAATTTCCCATATTTATTTCCATCTGAAAAGTAGAAAATAATGTAATTTAGAATGTAATCTTGGCTCAATTTGTCACAAACAAATTGATATGAATGGCATTATGCTAACAGTTTTATAAGCATATCCAGGACATTAAAACACAGAGTGTCCATATGAAGACAAACTCAACTTTAAAAATATTCACCTAACATAACCATTAGCAATTTCAGGGTAGAATTTATCTTAATATATGGAATATGTCCATAAATAAATCAATCATGAAGCCTTTCAAGAGAATAAGTAAAATAAAGCACATTAACTGTAGATATTGTTTTACTGATCATGTTAACATGGCATGCAAATTCAGACAAGGTCAGGAGTCACATGACAGGAAAACTAATTGCTTACACTGAAATGAAAGATTTACTTTTATCAATAAGCTTATAGGTCTCTTGAAAATAAGGCCAGTATCTTACCTACATTGGCATTGTAAACACCTTTCATTCCTTCACAAAAAACTTTTACTAAAATCCTCCTAGGTGCTGGGTATACAGACATAAAAACAAATGGGTGTCTGCCAATGAAGGCCT
This sequence comes from Neotragus pygmaeus, assembly GCA_006410875.1. Classification (NCBI taxonomy): domain Eukaryota; kingdom Metazoa; phylum Chordata; class Mammalia; order Artiodactyla; family Bovidae; genus Neotragus; species Neotragus pygmaeus. The sequence continues at coordinate 442,774 of SJYV01005435.1, read as the reverse complement.
CACATTGTTCACATAAGAAATTCACAAGTTTTAAAATACACTTATTGCTAACTGTGATGGCCTCAACTTCTTTGAAAATGCATGATTAACAGATTTTAGATTAAAATCTACCTACTAAGAAGAAATTGACACTTATTGCAGATTCTCCACAATTGTTTCAAAAATAGCTTTTAGCAATGAAAGGAACATGGACTTTGGAACAAGTTTTGCCTTGTTTTTAATTATAGTTTTCTTCTTTAATCTCTGTCATTCTCAACTACCTATACAATTTTGAGTCTCAGTCTTCTCTTCTGAAAAGGAGGGCGATAATAACTATTTGAGGGTTGTGATTAAGGATCTAGATAAAACCCAGGAGAATTGCATTTCACTAGAGGTTAGGTTTTGTATTGGTTAAGAAATTTGAAGTAGAGTCTTTAATAAAACGTACCTTTGGATGAAAAAAGAAAACTTAAATTCCCTATAAAGTAAAATATACAAGGCAGCAGATATGTAATCATTATGGTAGTTTAGTCATTAAGTCACATCCAACTCCCTCTGTCCAGGGGATTTTCCAGAGTCAGGAATCGAACTGGGGTCTCCTGCATTGCAGGCGGATTCTTTACCAACTGAGCTATGAGAGAAGCCCAGAAATACAATCACATTTGTAACATTTTAGAGCAAAATGTGCTTCTGAATTGAGTAGTTTTTATTTTAGAAGGTTAATAAGTGCATATACCTTCTGAATTAATACTATGAGTTCATCTCTCCCAGACCAATTGATCAGGCATATTAGTATGTCTGCAATGTAACCATGTACAGTGATCATGGAGAGCCATCAAGTAGAGGGGCCAGCAAGTGTAAAGACACTGATTTGGAAACATTTGTTGTTCAAGGAAGAAACAGAGGCAGGTGTGCCCAATGTAAATCAAACTGACATCATTGATTTACATTCAAAAGAGTAACTTTGGCTTCTGTACTGAGAATAGACTGGCATATGGGTGGCAATAATAGAAGCAAGGAGATCATTTATAGGTGAGAAAATTTTACAAAACTCCAGCTGAGAAATTACAGTTGCTTGGATTAGGTCAGTGACTGTGGAGTTTGCAGTGCAGGGGCGAAGGGGCTGCTAAGGTAAAACTGGTAGAATTTGCTGATTAGTTGAATGTGGACTGTGAAGAGGAAAAAAAAAAAGTTTCACTAAGGATCTTTAGCCTGAACAACTCAAAGGATAGGATTGCCATTTACTGAGATCAGTAAATATTATAAGATCCATTGATTTTAATTTAAAAAAGTCAGGACTTTGGTTTTTTACATATATAAGTGGAACTATTAAATAGGCTTCTGAGTCTAGAGATCAAGACAATTCTAGGCTGGGGAAATACATTTGACAGTCTTANGTTTCTGCTTTTGAATATGCTATCTAGGTTGGTCATAACTTTTCTTCCAAGGAGTAAGCTTCTTTTAATTTCATGGCTGTAGTCACCATCTGCAGTGATTTTGGAGCCCCCCAAAATGAAGTCTGACACTGTTTCCACTGTATCCCCATCTATTTCCCATGAAGTGATGAGACTGGATGCCGTGATCTTCTTTTTCTGAATAGATAAAAGGTCTAGATTATTGAAGTTGCAGGTATAGGTAATAGTACACATACCAATACTCTCATTTTCATAGTAAGAAGTCAGGAAATGCTGTTTAACTAAAGGAAGAGGATACAGATCTTTCTTTTTCTTTTCTTTTTAAAAGAACTTCATATATATCATATATACAGAATTAAGTTCATATCACATTATCAGCATCATTATGTCCAAAGCCCTCCTTGAATTCATTTTTCTTTGTCCTCATCCTTTTCCAGTCATAATCTTAGCTTCTTTCAATTTTACCTCTAGAATATTGAGTACACAGTTTTCCAATCCATTCCATTGCCAATATGCTTATTTAGTTTTAAATGTGTCCTAGGAAATATACAGAGTTTTGTGACATAGATATGTACATGTGTGGATTTAGTGTGCTAAATCTTCCATTATATGCTCATACCACATTTAATTTTTCATAGCAAGGGATGCCTAGGTTATCTGTAATTCCTTGCTAAAAGAACTGAAAGCATTTTAAACATTCATCTTATGTACCCTTGGAGAGTTTCTTTATAACCCATATGTGAAAGAAATTTTCACAAAACATTCCTTCCTTTGTCAAAGATAAGGTGTCCATAGGTGTGTGGATGTATCTCTGGGCTTTCTATTTTGCTCCATTGATCTATATTTCTGTCTTTGTGCCAGTACTATACTGTCTTGATGACTGTGGCTTTGTAGTAGAACCTGAAGTCCAGCAGATTGATTCCTCCAATTCCATTCTTCTTTCTCAAGATTGCTTTGGCTATTTGAGGTTTTTGTATTTCCATGCAAATTGTGAAATTATTTGTTCTAGCTCTGTGAAAAATACCACTGGTAGCTTGATAGGGATTGCACTGACTCTATAGATTGCTTTGGGTAGTATACTCATTTTCACTATATTGAGTCTTC
>SJYV01005435.1:411884-438847 GCA_006410875.1 Neotragus pygmaeus | reverse complement strand
TACTAACAAAGGAGGCAAGAATATACAATGGAGAAAAGACAATCTCTTTAACAAGTGGTGCTGGGAAAACTTGTCAACCACTTTTAAAAGAATGAAATTAGAACACTTTCTAACACCATACACAAAAATAAACTCAAAATGGATTAAAGATCTAAATGTAAGACCAGAAACTATAAATCTCCTAGAGGAGAACATAGGCAAAACACTCTCTGACATAAATCACAGCAGGATCCTCCATGACCCACCTCCCAGAATACTGGAAATAAAAGCAAAAAACAAATGGGACCTAATTAAAATTAAATGCTTCTGCACAAAAAAGGAAACTATAAGCAAGGTGAAAAGGCAGCCTTCAGAATGGGAGAAAATAATAGCCAATGAAGCAACCGACAGAGAATTAATCTCAAAAATACACAAGCAACTCCTGCAGCTCAATTCCAGAAAATTAAACTACCCAATCAAAAAGTGGGCCAAAAACCTAAACAGACATTTTTCCAAAGAAGACATACAGATGGCTAACAATCACATGAAAAGATTTTCAACATCACTCATTATCAGAGAAACGCAAATCAAGACCACAATGAGGTACCATTTCATGCCATTCAGAATGGCTGGGATCTGAAAGTCTACAAGCAATAAATGCTGGAGAGGGTGTAGAGAAAAGGGAACCCTCTTACACTGTTGGTGGGAATGCAAACTAGTACAGCCACTATGGAGAACAGTGTGGAGATTCCTTAAAAACCTGGAAATAGAACTGCCATATGACCCAGCAATCCCACTGCTGGGCATACACACTGAGGAAACCAGAATTGAAAGAGACACTTGTACCCCAATGTCATCACAGCACTGTTTATAATAGCCAGGACATGGAAGCAACCTAGACGTCCATCAGCAGTCAAATGGATAAGAAAGCTGTGGTACATATACACAATGGAGTATTACTCAGCCATTAAAAAGAATACATTTGAATCAGTTCTAATGAGATGGATAAAACTGGAGCCTATTATACAGAGTGAAGTAAGCCAGAAAGAAAAACACCAATACAGTATACTAATGCATATATATAGAATTTAGAAAGATGGTAATGATAACCCTGTATGCGAGACAGCAAAAGAGACACAGATATATAGAACAGCATTTTGGACAAAAGGGTGGATGATTTGGGAGAATGGCATTGAAACTTGTATAATATCATATGGAAATCATTCTCCAGTCCAATTTCAATGCATGATACAGAATGCTCAGGGCTGGTGCACTGGGATGACCCAGAGGGATGATATGGGGAGGGAGGTGGGAGTGGGGTTCAAGATAGGGAACACATGTACACCTGTGGCAGATTCATGTCAATGTATGGCAAAAACCAATATAATATTGTAAAGTAATTAGCCTCCCATTAAAATAAATAAATTAAAAAAAATCATTCCTTCCTTCCTTTCCATTCTCTTTCAAATAGAATCATACTTCCTTTTTGTCTGTTGGCTCTGCCGGCATCCCTCGACTCACTCTCCATTTTCTTTCATAGGGATTTCTATTGATACATTTCTTCCATCACTAGTACCATGTCACTAATAGCATTTATCTTCAGAGAATATGGACTACACAATCTGTAAGTCAGTGGGTTTTTTTTATTATTATTATTTGATTACTTGGTTTTAATTTCAAGCACTTCTGTGACTGGTTTCTTTTTTCTTTCATGAAATCCTTACTCTTTCTTTCCCTTTTTCTACAAATATACCCTTCAATATATTAATTGTAATTACTTCATATCCCCTGTATGGACCCCGAGTCTCTGATCTAATTCTACGGATTAATTTATTGCTTAACAATGAACAGCATTAGGTAATCTTTGCTTTGAATCAATGAAGGATCCTCAACACTAGTGAGTTACCTGCTCTTTCTTGAGTGTCAGCACAAAATGGAGGGGGAAACAAATAGCTCCCAAGATTTTCTTGAGTCAGAGGTACTGAGGAGGTTCCAGCTTTTTCATGAGCACTAGAGGGCTTTTGCTTTAATCTTTTTTCCAGTGGTAGTGGATGTTGTTCTGGGGCCTTAGGGTTAAAAGCTTTTCTCTTTTCCTCATAGGATAAGTCAGCTTTTACTTTGCATAAGAAAAGATCTCAATACATAGGAATTACTCAGTCCTGTCCCCCAGCATGACCCAGTTACCACCTGCAGGCCAGGTGTGCACGCTTGTATTTGTGTTCATGCCTAACATTTCTTCCTCCCACAATCTGCCAGACATGTAACATTCAGTATATGCTCTACCTCCTCCTCTGCTTGTTACCCTTTGGAATTCAGTTCATCCGCTTGCCTCATCACTTCAGCCTTATAAAAAAAATCTCTAGTGAATTTAAAAACAAAGTTTTAATTTCATAATTTATATGGTTTTGTACTTGATGGAGAGCAACATCCTCCTCTTGTGGTTTTCTGAGTAGAAAAAGGACTCAAATTTATTTTTGATATTGAAAACTCTGTAATTCACTGTGCNAACATTTCTTCCTCCCACAATCTGCCAGACATGTAACATTCAGTATATGCTCTACCTCCTCCTCTGCTTGTTACCCTTTGGAATTCAGTTCATCCGCTTGCCTCATCACTTCAGCCTTATAAAAAAAATCTCTAGTGAATTTAAAAACAAAGTTTTAATTTCATAATTTATATGGTTTTGTACTTGATGGAGAGCAACATCCTCCTCTTGTGGTTTTCTGAGTAGAAAAAGGACTCAAATTTATTTTTGATATTGAAAACTCTGTAATTCACTGTGCCCCCCTTTATAACTAAGATGGTGACAGCTCATAACAAAATTAAAATTGATGATTATTTATGTTTTCAAACAAATTTTTAGCTTTACTATTTTACTTATATTAATTGCTTATATTCATTATATATAATAATACTATTATTATAATATTATATTAATATTATATTATATTATTATATTAATATATAATACTAATATATAATATTACTACTACAGCTTTACTATTTTACTTATATTAATTACTTATATTATATTTTACTTATACTAATAAAGTCTATTCTCAATTTTTCTACTTCTATCATGTCATTAACTTAACACAAACATTAATTTTAAGCTACTTAAGACATTTTGTGATAGGAAGTGAGTTAAAGTTTTAAACTAGATACTACTCTGCACTTCACTTTACAAGTGAGATATAAGAGACACAAAGCAGCTGAATAATTTATCTAGACACATGTTGATTGATGGGTATAGTCTACCTTGCAACCCAACTAAATCCTATACTAATATTTGTACATACCTTGAAAGAACAAACAAATTGGCTCGGATTGACTCAAAGGTTGTTTGCATGAGGAACTTAAAAGCCTCTTGGGAATGCATTTCTACCAAGAAAAGAGAGTGAAGAAGACACATTTGACTTAATAATAAAATTGTAGTCATCAGAAGCAGGAGACAATAAAAATTTAACATATTGTATGTAACTCAAGTTATCTTTATGGTCACTCCTTCATGGGAGATGGATGGTTGCTTCAAAACTCTCAGGCACTGATCCTTTATGCTAAAGAACACAAACCAAGCTATTGGAGTTGACATAACTAAAAACCCAATGTCAACAATTGCAGTATTTTTCACCTTCTGATGTAAAAGTAGTAGCTACCTCCTTTATAGTTCCTGAAGGTGAGAAAACCTTTTATTTCTTCCCTTCTATGATTTTTAGTGGCCCTCTCCTCTTTCACGTCAATCAAGTGGCTTTTTAGTTCCTCTTCACTTTCTGACATAAGGGTGGTGTCATCTGCATATCTGAGGTTATTGATATTTCTCCCAGCATTCTTGATTCCAGCTTGTGCTACTTTCAGCCCAGTGTTTCTCATGATGTATTCTGCATAGAAGTTAAATAAGCAGGGTGACAATATACAGCCTTGATGTACTCCTTTTCCTATTTGGAACAAGTTTGTTGTTCCATGTCCAGTTCTAACTGTTGCTTCCTGACCTGCATATAAGTTTCTCAAGAGGCAGGTCAGGTGGTCTGGTATTCCCATCTCTTTCANATGAAAAGGACATCTTTTTTGGGCGTTAGTTCTAAAAGGTCTTGTAGGTCTTCATAGAACTGTTCAACTTGAGCTTCTTCAGCATTACTTGTTGGGGCATAGGCTTGGATCACCGTGATATTGAATGGTTTGCCTCGGAAATGAAAGAGGATTATTGTTGAGGAAAATAACTGAATTGGATTTGAAATCCAGGATACAGGGGGAATCACTCATGTGTCCACAGAGCTACTTGTGATAAGGGTAAGTGAGTGGCATAACATGGGTGGATGAGCTTCTATTCTGTGTAGTTTAAGGAAGAGAGAGTTGTCCTCTCTGGATACAGGAGTGAAAAGCAAGGTTGACTTTGGCTCACTCTAAGCCCAGTGGATTGGGACTGGTGAGTGATACAGAAGAGAAACTCATTGCCCTTGGTGGGGGTTGCAGAGTAGTAGCATCACAAAAGAGCTGGTATCTGGCTTTGTAGACATACAGGATGGTGCTTACCTCTATTTATCTGAGTTGTAGAGAAAAGGTATAATACAGAATAAAACAGGAGATGAACCTCTGACCTAACACTGTCACCTATATCTCATTCCATATGCATTTTTAAACATCCCCAACCCAAATAAGATGTAAGTGTTATGTCTGTGGGTGTGTGTATGTACATCAGGTGGGTTGAATTGATTTCTAAGATTTGTAAAAGGAGCCATTTATGTAGGAGCCAAATAAGAAAGTAATGATTACTGTCTACTATCTATCAAGTGATATGTGCTTATCCCCACTATAGTCAATAAACAAAATACAGTTTAAATCTAGTGCTTTTTACTCAAGAATCACACTGTACTAGTTCCCTCTTAGATGCAAGATATAATATCCAAAATTCTGAGAAAGCATTGCTTTCTTGACTAGTAGTCTTGCTTTCAGTGCTTCCAAGGGCAAACAAACTTTATGCTTCCTTATTTGTCAGGTAAACATCTAGATATACAGGTATGGGTGACAAACAATACCCTCCTTTTGGAATATCAGAGTTTCATTTTACTGGATAATATTTCAATATTTTTAGTTTATTATATTCAGGGTTCTATGCCAAAGGGTTGAAATTAATGATCTGCTGTCCACCTTAAAACAGTCCACTGAGGAAGGTATAATCATTAAACTCAATTTGCAGACAAGAAAAATAAGTCTCGGAAATGTCAAGTCAACCGCCCAAGTTCACAGGACTGGATAAGTAACAGAGCAGGCATTCAAATCTGTGTTATTTTACCTTGATTGGCAAAAGCAAAGTAAGATTATATACTAGTTTTTGTTACTGCTAAATTATTAGATGTTGAGTTATACACCAGCAACATTTTGAGTATCTGCAAATTGCTCCAATCTACACAAGAATGCCCTTAGAGAAAAGAGTGAGCAGAGTCATTCCTAAGCCCCACTTTAATAAGCCAAAGCAAACAGTAACCAAAAGATCAATTAACATACAGATTCTTCTTTAGACCTCACACTTATTTTCTTAAAAACATAACTCCAAGATAAATCTCTTAGAATATCGTGGAGAAAAAAAAATATCATTTGCTCATTCCATATTTAAAACACTGCCTCTTTCATATCATTCCACTAAAGACTGAGGTCTCAATAAGTATGGATTCTGACAAAACTGTCTCTGATCCCTACTCTTTCTCAGTCAGGAATGGGTAATTACAAAAGAGCTATATTTAGGTACAATTTTATTTTTAAAAAGTGCTGAGTTAAAATTTTTCAAATCATATTAGTGCAATAAAGTGAATCAAGAGACTTAAACTCAGTACTCCTTTTGTCCATATTATTAAAAGAGCTTATTGTATTTCTCCTTACTTTACTAAATTTACTGCAATACACAATTAATTGATTTCTGTGTGTGATGGGTATGTGTACATTTGTCTCTCATAGCATACTATTAATATTTAGGATACAGACTATTTAAAGGTCTACATTTTATTCATATTTAAATGAAGATCTAGTACAATAATATATAGTTGCTTAGTCATATTCTAAAATTTTGGCCAAATGCTTATTTGCTATGATGTAATTCTATTCTGACTTCTGTTTTATATGTGATAATATATGAGAAAAAAAGAATATATGCACTCATATAGAATTAGTTTGAAAGGGTATAATATCCCCAGGCAAAAACTTATATATAAACATTAGAAGTGGCATTATTCATAACAAGCAAAAAGTGTAAACAATCCAAATGTCCAAATAATAAATTGATTGATAAAATGTAGCCTGTTCATTCAATGGACTATCANTAGTTTGAAAGGGTATAATATCCCCAGGCAAAAACTTATATATAAACATTAGAAGTGGCATTATTCATAACAAGCAAAAAGTGTAAACAATCCAAATGTCCAAATAATAAATTGATTGATAAAATGTAGCCTGTTCATTCAATGGACTATCATTTTCCCATACAAAGTACTCAGAGTACTCAAACATGCAGCAACATGGATAAATCTCGAAAATATTGTGCTAAGTTAAAGAAGCCAGTCCAAAAGACCACGTATTACATGACTGCATTTATATGAAATGGCCAGAACAGGCAAATATATACAGAAAGAAAGTAAATTAGCTGTTGCCCAAAATCAAAGGTGGATTTCCATGGAGGCTTCCCTGGTAAACAATTCGCCTGCCAATGCAGGAGATTCAGGTTTGATCCCAGGGTCAGAAAGACACCCTAGAGAAGGAAATGGCAACCCACTCCAGTATTCTTGCCTGGGAAATCCCATGGATAGAGGATCCTATACAGCCAATGGGGTTGCAAAAAGTTGGACAAGACTTAGGAACTAAACAACAACAAAATCAGGAGAGAAAGGGGAAATGCACATGTAATGAGTGTCAAGTTTTCAGTGAAGGTGATTATCCCAAAATTGTTTGGGGTGATATTTGCAAAATTCTGTGAATGCACTGAAGTCACTTAATTTTAGAATACATGAACTATATCTTAAAACTGTTAGATGAAAAATTTTAAATAAAATGGTGAAACATATAATTTCTTATATTTTAGATTCACTTTTTTAATGGCTCATAGCAAGACACTGTTCTAAGATCTAGAGTTTCACCTGTCATTAAAACAGACAAAGAACCTCTGTCATTAACTTTGGGGCTCCCCTGCAGTAAGGAATTTGCCTGCCAATGCAGAAGATGTGGGTTCAGTCCCTGAGTCAGGAAGATCCCCTGGAGAAGGAAATGCCAACTGACTCCAGAATTCTTGCCTGGGAAATCCCATGGACTGAGGAGCCTGGCAGGCTGCAGTCCAAGGGGTCACAAAGAGTCAGACTGGACTGAGCGACCAAACTAACAACAACATTAACTTTACATTCTGTAGAGATTAAGTGTCAGGGCAAAGCATTGTTGTTGATAAAGCAAAAACAAGGAAAAAGGATAGATGGTGCTTGAAGGTGAGAGAAGAAAGAGCTGCCATTTTGACTTGGTCATCATGGGAGACTCCACTGACATGTGATAGAGGGAGCTGAAAAGTACCACTGAAGTTCAGCAACCAGACCACCTGTGATGAATAGAGGTCACTAGAGCCTGACACTTTGTTTTGTTTTGTTTTGTTTTTAAGTGAAGAAGGGCAAAATAAAATTAGTTACAAAAATGAGGTTTTTGAAATGACCATATACATCATAATAAATTAGAAATTTTAAAATAGTGACTAACACAAACACTACAAAGTACAGGAACCTCAATATAGTTTATGAATTAACTGACGTTAAATTTTCTACATGTTGTTTTCCATCCTTTCATATGTTAATATGAAATATGTTAATAATTTTCTAACAAGAAAATGAAATGATAATTCATTCTTCTCTTTAGATAGTTAATCAAAATTTGTTTTCCTTTATTACTGGGTTAGAAAAAATTTCCTTCTTTTTTTTAAAGCAAGTACTATCAATATCATGTGAATTTTTAGGATTATTGTCAAACTTTTGTCATCTTTATAGACTTTCTTTTCATGTATAAACTATAAATCTCAGGGCACTTTAATTTTTCTTATAATTGTAAAAGTTCTTTGAATTGATAACAATAATTAGTTTTAGATGTAGACTCACTATAGTGTTACCTTACTGGTTTTATGTAATCTTTGTTACTACCATTATTTCATGTTAGATCAGCAGGAAATTAGAATGTGGAAAAATGTAAACTATTCTCCTCTTTTCATTAATTGAATTCTCAAACAACTTAAGATTCTATTCATTACTCTTCAAAATGTATCTCTTTCAGTGAATTACTGCTTTAGTAGGATATGACTTTTTTCTTCATTTTGCTTCTTGTTATCAAAATCATTTCAGCTGATTTCATTACTCATTTCTATCCCTTTTCTTTCAGAGACTGATATTTTATCTTAACTTTTTGCATTTGTTTTAATGAAATGTTTCTAAACATCAATTATGTTTAAATTTTTTAAATTTGTGTTTGCATTTGTAAAAGATCATTCTTCCCACATGGCAAAAATGATTGATTTATAGTTCAATATTTTTGGAATCTAGCTATATTTAGAAAAAATAATATATAAACACATATAGATTTTTCAAAGTTATATCCATGTGTAGTCAAGTTACTGCTTACGGTTTTTCTGCAGAAGTGCATTACCAGGAACCTTCCTATTGGAGACTAACTAAACTGATATTGCTGGCATCTTTAATGATAGTAGAGAAAATAAGTGTTACATGAATATGTTCTGAGGCTTCACTTCTATCACCTGGCAGAGGCAGATAGGTGAAAGGGTAAGAAGGTATGAAAGAAGGAAACAACCAACTGTGGTTATAAAGTAGCTGTTTTTTAATCAAATTGGCTTACCATGAGGGTCCTACCCAGATCCTCACTATGCATTTGTATGAGTGAAACTTGTTTCATTATCTGTGCAGTGATTCCAACATTAGAGGTCAGTGAAACTGGAGCAAAGATATGAAGATGGATTTGGAGGGAGAACCAGAAGAGGTAAGATCTTGTAGAACCTGCTAAGGATTTTGGATTTGATACTAGGTCATCAATTGGAGGGTTCATAGAAAGAAGTAACCTCATCTGATTACTTCGGAGAAGGCAATGGCATCCCACTCCAGTACTCTTGCCTGGACACTCCCATGGATGGAGGAGCCTGGTNACTAGAATGGGTGAATTTAACTCAGATGATCTACTACTGTGGGCAAGAATTCTTTAGAAGAAATGAAGTAGCCATCTCAGTCAACAAAAGAGTCAGAAATGCAGTACTTGGATGCAATCTCAAAAATGACAGAATGAACTCTGTTAATTTCCAAGGCAAACCATTCAATATCACAGTAATTCAAGTCTATTCCCCAATCAGTAATGCTGAAGAAGCTGAAGTTGAACGGTTCTTTGAAGACCTACAAGACCTTCTAGAATTAACACCCAGGATGTCCTTTCCATTATAGGGGACTGGAATGAGAAAGTAGGAAGTCAAGAAACACCTGGAGTAAAAGGCAAATTTGGCCTTGGTGTACAGAATGTAGCAGGGCAAAGGCTAATAAAGTTTGCCAAGAGAATGCACTGGTGATAGCAAACACCCTCTTCCCACAACACGAGAGAAGACTCTACACATGGACATCACCAGATGGTCGACACTGAAATCAGATTGATTATCATCTTTGCAGCCAAAGATGGAGAAGCTCTATACAGTCAGCAAAAAACAAGACCAGGAGATGACTGTGGCTTGGATCATGAACTCCTATTGCCAAATTCAGGCTGAAATTGAAGAAAGTGGAGAAAACCACTAGACCATTCATGTATGACCTAAATCAAATCCCTAATGATTATACTGTGGAAGTGAGAAATAGGTTCAAGGGATTAGATCTGATAGAATGCCTGATTAACTCTGGATGGACGTTTGTGACATTCTAAAGGAGACAGGGATCAAGACCACCCCCAAGAAAAAGAAATGCAAAATAGCAAAATGGCTGTCTGAGAAGGTCTTACCAATAACTGAGAAAGTAAGAGAATCAAAAAGCAAAGGAGAAAAGGAAAGATATTACCACGTGAATGCAGAGTTCCAAAGAATAGCAAGGAAAGATAAGAAAGCCTTCCTCAGTGATCAGTGCAAAGAAANGTATTGTAAAGTTAAATTTAAAAAAATAAATAAATTTATAAAAAAAAAAAAAAAGACATATGTTGTGGAAGTGTGTCTGGTAAGAAATTTCTCTTGTTAGTTCTTATCTTATTAATTTAGGATGTATGTTGTGGGAGTGGATCTGGTGATTTGGGAGAATAGCATTGAAATATGTATAATATAATATAAGAAATGAATTGCCAGTCTAGGTTCGATGCAGGATACAGTAGCTTGGGGCTGGTGCACTGGGATGACCCAGAGAGATGGTACAGGGAGGGAGGTGGGAGGGGGGTTCAGGATTGGGAACTCATGTACACCCGTGGTGGATTCATGTTGATGTGTGGCAAAACCAATATAGTATTGTAAAGTAAAATAAAGTAAAATTAAAAAAAAAAAAAAAAAAAGTCAGCTCACTCCTGTCCAACTCTTTGTGACCCCATGGACTACAGCCTACCAGGCTCCTCCGTCCATGGGATTTCCCTGATAAGAATACTGGAGTGGGTTGCTATTTCCTTCTCCAGGAGATCTTCCCTACCCAGGGATTGAACCCGGGTCTCTCGCATTGTAGGCAGATGCATTACTGTCTGAGCCACCAGGAAGTCCTAAAAGTATATAATGCCTTGATAAGACCAGCAAGTGGGGCACTCTCCCCCTTCTGATGTCTATGCAGATGTTTTCTTGGTCCTTTTTCACTGTAATAAAACTTCTTCCACATGAAGTTCTGAGTGTCTGAAGCCTAGTCTCTGGTCCTGAAGCTAAACCTTCTTCAGAGATCACAAAGCCAACATCGTTCACCATAAGCTATCAATACCTTAATGTGAAAACATTATACTGCTAAAAGATGCCAAACATGTGGATCAGCAAATCATAATAATATTTTGTAAGAGTAACATTGTAAGCAGCTCTTTACAAAAACCGCCCTCAGCAGGAAGTCCCTGTTCCTGTCTCTTTAACAAGACTGCATGGTAAGTAACTTTTAAAGTAGGCAGCCCCGTTCTCTACTCATCTCCAGCTCAAACACATCTTTCAAATGTTTTAATCACACAATGCCTTGCCTAATGCCAACGTAGAGATGAAGAATAATTAATCAACAAAAAATGACCAGATCTCTTCTCCTTCAGTAATCTCCTGATCAAACTGTGTAATAAGATAACATCTAAAGGAAGAGTTGACAACCTTCACAGAAGCCTGAACCCCATGGGAGATGGTGGTGACTGTCACCCCCATCTCACTGATTAAATGATATGACTCTGTTTCTCTTTAAAAGTTTCATAGTTGAGCAGAATCTTGGGAACTGGTTTTATGTAGGCACTGAGTCCACCATCTCCACAGACTGCTGACATTCTGATTAAAAGCAACTTTCTTCTCTATCATTTATGAGTATGTAACTGATTCTGTAAGCAGCAAACAGCAGGACCCTATATATTCAGGAACCAACATCAGTGATCACAGATCACCATAACATATATAATAAAAATTTTGCACGAAAATGCGGTACAGAGACACAAAGTGAGTAAATGCTGCTGAGAAAATTGTGTCCATACACTTGTTCAACACAGGGAGACCACAAAATTTCAATTTGTAAAAAAAAAAAAAAAAAAATAGTGAAGCCCAAGCCCAATTAAGTGAAGCACAATAAAACAAGGCACATTTGTACTCTGTTATAAGAGACTTAAACATACATGTGAAGCTGTATAGTGTTAATTCAAATTGGACTTTAAAAATGTATATTGGCAACTCTAGGACAATGTCAAAAATACTTTCTTAAAAAATATGTAATTTATATGCTGAGAGGAGATAAAATGGAATTTTTAACATTTGATTTTAAAACAGAAGACATAAAGGGGAAACAAAGTCAAATACAACTAGTAGAACATGGGTACAAATACTATATTTATCCAATTACAACAAAATTGTGAATTACCCTAAGATATCAATTAAAGACAAATTGTCAAAGTGGAATAAAAGAAAGAACTCAATATATATTGTCAACAGTAACTTACTTTAAGCAAAGATTCTGACATGATACAGTAAAAATAAAGGGATAGAAAGATATGCCACCCTAACCCTAATGGAAAAAAAGTTGGAACAACTATTAATTTCATATAAAACAGACTTCAGAGTAGGACAATCATCAGGAATAAAGAGGGACACTATATAATAATAGATGAGAAAATTATCCAAGGAGTGGTAACATTAAAAATACCTTTATTCAATAATTTATATTATTATTTGAATTTAAACTATTTTATCAAATATATTTATTTTAATAAATTGAAAATCAAACAATATCTTTATAATGCAAAGCAAACAGTGGTTAGAGGAAAATTTACATCACTAGATGTCTATGTTATAACAAAGAAAGATCTAGAATCAATAATCTAAGCTTTTACTTTGGCAGTTAGAAAAGGAAAAGCAGTTCAAGACTAAAGCAAGTAGAAAAGAAAATTGATAGACAATCAAAATGAAAATAGAGAAAATTAATTGCGTTAAAAGCTTGTTCTTCAAAAATTTCAATAAAATTATAAACCTCTACCAGATAAATCCAGTAAGACAGAGAAGATACTTATTATCACTGTCAGAAATTAAAACGGGAGCATCAATACTGACCCCATAGACATAGGAAGTAAAGGAAATTCTACTTAAAAATTTGATAATTTAGATGAAACAAAACAATTTATTGAAAGACACAAACTATCAAATTTTACACAAAGAGAAAGCAATAATCTGCATAGACCCATAATTAAAGAAATTAAATCAATATTTAATAATGTTCCAAAAAGAAAGCATCTGGTCCAAATGTTTTACTGGTGAATTTTAACATTTAAGAAAGAAAAAATACTAATTTTTCACAATTTTTTCAGACATTAAAACAAAGAGCAAACTTCTTAACTTATTCCGTGATGCCAGTCATTACCCTAATACCAACACCAGATAAAGACATTAGAAAGGGAAAACTGCACACCAGTATTTCTCATGAATATAGATGCAAAATCTCTCAACAAAATATTAGCAAGTAATATCCAACAATGTATAAGAAGTTACACTAAACAACTAAATGATATGCATTCTAGATATACCAGCCTGGTCCACATTTTTCAGTCAATATTTATAATCCACTAAATCAAGGAGCTAAAGAGGAAAAGTCACACTCATACCAATAGATGCAGAAAAGCACTTAATAAAACCCCAAATCAAGTTATTATAAAAATTAAGCAAACTAGAAATGGCAGAAAACTACCACAATATGATGAAAAAAAGACAAGAAAATTCATCAGGTAATATCAGATTTATTGACGAGAAATGATGCCTTTAAATGTATACATATAGCTGATTCATTTTATTGTACAGCAGAAACTGATATCGTAAAGCAATTATATTTGAATCATAAAATTTAAAAAATAAACTAATAAAATTTTAAGTTCATTTTCATCATAGGGGACTGGAAGGCAAAAGTAGGAATCAAGAGACAGTTAGACTAACAGGCAAATTTGGTCCTGGAGTACAAAACGTAGCGGGGCAAAGGCTAACAGTTTTGCCAATAGAATACACTGGTCATAGCAAACACCCTCTTTCATTAGCACAAAAGAAGACTCTACACATGGGCATCACCAGATGCCTAATACAGAAATCAGACTGATCATATTCTTTGCAGCCAAAGATGGAGAAGCTCTATACCATCAGCAAAGACCAGGAGCTGTCTGTGGCTCAGATCATGAACTCCTTATTGCAAAATACAAACTTAAATTGAAGAAAGTAGGAAAAACCACTGGACTCTTCAGGTATGACCTAAATCAAATCCCTTATGATTAAACAGTGGATGTGACAAATAGACTCAAGGGAGTAGATCTGATAGATAGACTGCCTACTGAACTATGGATGGAGGCTCATGACATTGTACAAGAGGCAGAGATTAAGACCATTCCCAATAAAAAGTAATGCAAAAAGGCAAAATGGTTGTCTGAGGAGGCCTTACAAATAGCTGTGAAAAGAAGAGAAGTGAAAAGCAAAGGAGAAAAGGAAAGATCTACCCATCTGAAAGCAAAGTTCCAAAGAATAGCAAGGAGAGATAAGAAAGCCTTCTTCAGTGATCAATGCAAAGAAATAGAGGAAAACAATAGAATTGGAAAGACTAGAGATCTCTTCAAGAAAATTAGAAATACCAAGGGAACGTTTCATGCAAAGATGGGCTCAATAAAGGACTAAAATGGTATGGACCTGACAGAAGTAGAAGATATTAAGAAGAGGTGGCAAGGATACACAGAACAATACAAAAAAGATCTTCACGACCCAGACAATCATAATGGTGTGATCATGAACCTATAGCCAGACATCCTGGAAGGTGAAGTCAGGGGGGCATTAGGGAGCAATTACTATGAATAAAGCTAGTAGAGGTGATGGAATTCCAGCTGAGCTATTTCAAATCCTAAAAGATGATGCTTTGAAAGTGCTACACTCAATATGCCACCAAATTTGGTAAACTCAGCAGTGGCTACAGGACTTGAAGAGGTCAGTTTTCATTCCAATCCCAAAGAAAGGCAATGCCAAAGAATGTCCAACTATGGCACAATTGCACTCATATCACATCCTAGCAAAGTAATGTTCAAAATTATCCAAGCCAGGATTCAACAGTATGTGAATTATGAACTTCCACATGTTCAACCTGGATTTAGAAAAGGCAGAGGAACCAGAGATCAAATTTCCAACATCTGCTGGATCATAGAAAAAGCAAGAGAATTTCAGAAAACCACCTATCTCAGCTTTACTGTTTATGCCAAAGCCTTTGACTGTGTAGGTCACAACAAACTAAAATTCTTCAAGACGTGGGAATATCAGAGCACCTTACCTGCATCCTGATAAATCTGTATGCAGCTCAAGAAGCAACAGTTAGAACTGAACATGGCACAAGAGACTAATTCCAAAATGGGAAAGGAGTACGTCAAGGCTGTATATTGTCACCCTGCTTATTTAAATTATGCAGAGTACATCATGCGCAATATGGGGCTGGATGAAGCACAAGCTGGAATCAAGACTGCCAGGAGAAATATCAATAACCACAGATATGCAGATGACACCACTCTATGGCAGAAATTGAAGAAGAACTAAAGAGCCTCTTGATGAAAGTGAAAGAGGAAAGTGGAAAAGTTAGCTTAAAGCTAAACATTCAGAAAACTAAGATCATAGTATCCAGTCCCATCACTTCATGGCAAATAGATAGGGAAACAATATAAAAAGTGATAGATTTTATTTTCTTGGGCTCCAAAATCATGGCAGATGGTGGCTACAGCCATGAAATTAAAAGATGCTTGCTCCTTGGAAGGAAAGCTATACGAAACTAGACAGCATATTAAAAAACAAAGGCACTACTTTGCTGACAAAGATCCATCTAGTCAAAGCTCTGGTTTTTCCGTGGTCATGTATGGATGTGAGAGTTGGACCATAGACATGGCTGAGTGCTGAAAAAATGATGTTTTTGATCAAACCAGTCAATCCTATGGAGAAGGCAATGGCACCCCACTCCAGTACTCTTGCTTGGAAAATCCCATGGACGGAGGAGCCTGGTAGGCTGCAATCCATGGGGTCGCTAAGAGTCGGACACGACTGAGTGACTTCACTTTCACTTTGCACTTTCATGCATTGGAGAAGGAAATGACAACCCATTCAGTGTTCTTGCCTGGAGAATCCCAGGGATGGTGAGGCCTGGTGGGCTGCTGTCTATGGGGTTGCACAGAGTCGGACACGACTGAAGCGACTTAGCAGCAGCAGCAGTCAATCCTAAAGGAAATCAGTCCTAAATACTCATTGGAAGGACTGATGCTGAAGCTCCATGCTTTGGCCACCTGATGCAAAGAGCCAACTCCTTAGAAAACACCCTAATGCTGGGAAAGATTGAAGGCAGGAGGAGAAGGGAACGACAGAGCATGAGATGTTTCGGTTGCATCCCTGACTCAATGAACATGAGTTTGAGCAAGCTCCAGGAGATGGTGATGGACAGCGAAGCCTGGCATGCTGTAGTCCATGGGGTCATAAAGAGTCAAACACAACTGAGTGACTGAATTGAACTGAACATTCATGGGATTTTGGAATAGAATAATGACCATTACATAATAATTAAGGAAATCTGATTAAACTATGGGGCTCCTCTGGTAGTTCTAACAATAAAGAATCTGCCTACAATCCAGGAGACCCGGGTTTGATCCCTTGGTTTGGAAGATCCCCTACAGAAGACAATGGCACCCACTCCAATATTCTTGTCTGGAGAATCCCATGGATATGGATGGTAATAATGTATTAATTATATTACTAATATTAACTTTGATAAATGCATCATAATAGTGTAAATAATAGGAAAAACTTGGCATGGGGCCTATTTAAACTATATAAACTACTATACTTTCAATTTTCCTGTAAATCTCAAACTGTTATAAAATAACAGAGTGATAATAGTAGTTTATGAAGAAAAGAAATATAATCTAGTAAACTGAACTAACTACCACAAAAATTTTCTTAGGTTATCTTAGTAACTTCCCAAAGAAGCCTGTTAAACGTATCAGATTCTTGAAGACAGTGGATAATGGGTTACTTTTAGGGGANAAATGGGAAAGGAGTACGTCAAGGCTGTATATTGTCACCCTGCTTATTTAAATTATGCAGAGTACATCATGCGCAATATGGGGCTGGATGAAGCACAAGCTGGAATCAAGACTGCCAGGAGAAATATCAATAACCACAGATATGCAGATGACACCACTCTATGGCAGAAATTGAAGAAGAACTAAAGAGCCTCTTGATGAAAGTGAAAGAGGAAAGTGGAAAAGTTAGCTTAAAGCTAAACATTCAGAAAACTAAGATCATAGTATCCAGTCCCATCACTTCATGGCAAATAGATAGGGAAACAATATAAAAAGTGATAGATTTTATTTTCTTGGGCTCCAAAATCATGGCAGATGGTGGCTACAGCCATGAAATTAAAAGATGCTTGCTCCTTGGAAGGAAAGCTATACGAAACTAGACAGCATATTAAAAAACAAAGGCACTACTTTGCTGACAAAGATCCATCTAGTCAAAGCTCTGGTTTTTCCGTGGTCATGTATGGATGTGAGAGTTGGACCATAGACATGGCTGAGTGCTGAAAAAATGATGTTTTTGATCAAACCAGTCAATCCTATGGAGAAGGCAATGGCACCCCACTCCAGTACTCTTGCTTGGAAAATCCCATGGACGGAGGAGCCTGGTAGGCTGCAATCCATGGGGTCGCTAAGAGTCGGACACGACTGAGTGACTTCACTTTCACTTTGCACTTTCATGCATTGGAGAAGGAAATGACAACCCATTCAGTGTTCTTGCCTGGAGAATCCCAGGGATGGTGAGGCCTGGTGGGCTGCTGTCTATGGGGTTGCACAGAGTCGGACACGACTGAAGCGACTTAGCAGCAGCAGCAGTCAATCGTAAAGGAAATCAGTCCTAAATACTCATTGGAAGGACTGATGCTGAAGCTCCATGCTTTGGCCACCTGATGCAAAGAGCCAACTCCTTAGAAAACACCCTAATGCTGGGAAAGATTGAAGGCAGGAGGAGAAGGGAACGACAGAGCATGAGATGTTTCGGTTGCATCCCTGACTCAATGAACATGAGTTTGAGCAAGCTCCAGGAGATGGTGATGGACAGCGAAGCCTGGCATGCTGTAGTCCATGGGGTCATAAAGAGTCAAACACAACTGAGTGACTGAATTGAACTGAACATTCATGGGATTTTGGAATAGAATAATGACCATTACATAATAATTAAGGAAATCTGATTAAACTATGGGGCTCCTCTGGTAGTTCTAACAATAAAGAATCTGCCTACAATCCAGGAGACCCGGGTTTGATCCCTTGGTTTGGAAGATCCCCTACAGAAGACAATGGCACCCACTCCAATATTCTTGTCTGGAGAATCCCATGGATATGGATGGTAATAATGTATTAATTATATTACTAATATTAACTTTGATAAATGCATCATAATAGTGTAAATAATAGGAAAAACTTGGCATGGGGCCTATTTAAACTATATAAACTACTATACTTTCAATTTTCCTGTAAATCTCAAACTGTTATAAAATAACAGAGTGATAATAGTAGTTTATGAAGAAAAGAAATATAATCTAGTAAACTGAACTAACTACCACAAAAATTTTCTTAGGTTATCTTAGTAACTTCCCAAAGAAGCCTGTTAAACGTATCAGATTCTTGAAGACAGTGGATAATGGGTTACTTTTAGGGGATGATTGTTAAGGCAATGCATACACACTTTCACACAGATTTCAGGGTCAGACACACACTGACTGAAGTTATGTGGAAAAATAAGTAATAGCTGCAATATCTGTGCAACTTTGCTATTTCAGTCAGGATTCTTAGTTGAAAACAATGGAATCCACTATGAATTCTATAGGGAGAAACTATGTTAGAGAACACCAGGCAGCTCTCAAAATCTTCAGCGAGATGAGGAAACCTAGTTAGAAGCTATGGACACAGAAACAATATGCAATTGCATTTTGAGATTGTAATTCCAAGTGAAAGCATCACCAGCCTGAGACTAAACTCCAGGGCCTCTGTTACTGCTGCTCTTTAAAGATCTCCAACTCATATGTTCCCAAAGATAGACTTCATGCTCATCATCTTCCCCACACAGTCCCCTCTAAACAAAATCTCATAATGGTTTATCCGCTTGGAAAAGCAAAGTTCTATCCTAATGGCAAGAGAGAATGAACTAAGGATGTCTGACTTCTACTTTGGAAGGGAAATTTCACAAAGTGAAGATTTATTAAAAATCTTGAAGAGTGTTCAAAAGATAATAAACAATCATAAATGTGGCCTATGTCTACTATATTTGTTTAGTTACCTCCTTTTCGATACATTGATTACACTTGATAATGCAGTTTTGTAAAATAACATCACCTTAACATCATGGCTAGATTATATTACTCAAAATGTAGACATTATCATTGGTCTGTAAAACTTATATTTGTAAAAGCTTTAAACATTTATTGTATAAAGTACTGTAAGCCTGGTGGCTCAGACGGTAAAGCGTCTGCCTGCAATGCAGGAGACCCAGGTTCAATTCCTGGGTCTGGAAGATCCCCTGGAGAAGGAAATGGCAATCCACTCCAGCACTCTTGCCTGGAAAATCCCATGGATGGAGGAGCCTGATAGGCTACAGTCCATGGGGTCGCAAAGAGTCGGACATGACTGAGCAACTTCAGAAGCCAATTTCTGCTACCTCTGTCAATAAAATGATCGCTGCTGGATACTTCAGTTCAGTTCAGTTGCTCAGTCATGTCCGACTCTTTGCAACCCCATGAACCGCAGCATGCCAGGCCTCCCTGTCCATCACCAGCTCCCAGAGTCCACCTAAACCCATGTCCATTGTGTTGGTGATACCATCCAACCATCTCATCCGCTGTCCTCCCCTTCTCCTCCTGCCCTCAATCTTTCCCAGCATCAGGGTCTTTTCAAATGAGTCAGCTCTCTGCATAAGGTGGCCCAAGTATTGGAGTTTCAGCTTCAGCATCAGTCCCTCCAATGAACACCCAGGACTGATTTCCTTTAGGATGGACAGTTTGGATCTCCTTGTAGTCCAAGGGACTCTCAAGAGTCTTCTCCAACACCACAGTTCAAAAGCATCAATTCTTCAGTGCTCAGCTTTCCTTATAGTCCAACTCTCACATCCATACATGACGACTGGAAAAACAATAGCCTTGACTAGACAGACCCTTGTTGGCAAAGTAATGTCTCTGCTTTTTAATATGCTGTCTAGGTTAGTCATAACTTTCTTTCCAAGGAATAAGTGTCTTTTAATTTCATGGATGCAGTCAACATCTGTAGTGATTTTGGGGCCCAGAAAAATAAAGTGAGCCACTGTTTCCCTATCTATTTGCCATGAAGTGATGGGACTGGATGCCATGATCTTAGTTCTCTGAATGTTGATATTTAAGCCAACTTTTTCACTCTCTTCTTCACTTTCATCAAGAGGCTCTTTAGTTCTTCTTCACTTTCTACCATAAGGGTGATGTCATCTGCATATCTGAGGTTATTGATATTTCTCTTGATTCTGTCTTGTGCTTCTTCCAGCCCAGTATTTCTCATTATGTACTCTGTGTATAAGCTAAATAAGCAGGGTGACAATATACAGCCTTGACGTACTCCTTTTCCTATTTGGAACCAGTCTATTGTTCCATGTCCATTTCTAACTAGTGCTTCCTGACCTGCATACAGATTTCTCAAGAGGCAGGTCTGATGGTCTGGTATTCCCATCTCTTTTCGAATTTTCCACAGTTTATTGTGATCCACACAGTCAAAGGCTTTGGCATAGTTAATAAAGCAGAAATAGNCACATATAAGTGATACCATGTGATATTTGTCTTTTTTTTCTGACTTCCCTTAGTATGATAAATTCTAGTTGAATCCATGACCACATGACTCCCCCCCCCACCTTTTTTTTTTTTTTAATGTGGAAGGCTTTTCTTAAGTGTTAGCTGATCCATTCATATTTAAGACTAAGGCATTTTAAATTATGCTGAAGTTGTGTATCCATACAGTGAAATACTTCTCAGAAATAAAAAAGATTAAACTACTGTTATAAAGAACAACATCAGGGAATCATGAAAGCATTATGCTAAATGAAAAAAGAGGAACACAAAAACATATATTTCTTATAATTATATTTATGCAAATTTTTCTAGTGACAAAAGCAGATCAGTAGTTGCTAAGATCCAGAGACAGAACAAAAAATTTGATTGCAAGGCAATATGAGATAAATTTTCAGATGATGGAAATGTATTGTACTTTTATTGTAGTAACAGTTATATGATTGTGTATGTTGGTCAAAACCCATCAGATTTCACACATAAAATTGGTGAATTTTATTATATGCAAATGATACCTCAAATTTAACAGAAAGTAAACTGGAAATTCTNTTCAGATGATGGAAATGTATTGTACTTTTATTGTAGTAACAGTTATATGATTGTGTATGTTGGTCAAAACCCATCAGATTTCACACATAAAATTGGTGAATTTTATTATATGCAAATGATACCTCAAATTTAACAGAAAGTAAACTGGAAATTCTTTGTGGAGGGGGCTTATTGACTGGGAATTTTGAATTGAGCTTTCCAATAGGGAAGCCATTCATTTCATTGAGGATATCTTACAAATGGCAGTATGAAACCACCTTACCTCCCTCTTGAGAAACCTGTATGCAGGTCAAGAAGAAACATTTAGAACTGGACATGGGACAACAGACTGGTTCCAAATTGGGAAGGGAGTACTTCAAGGCTGTATATTGTCACCCTGCTTATTTAACTTATATGCAGAGTACATCATGAGAAACGCTGGGCTGGATGAAGCACAAGCTGGAATCAAGATTNCTGTCTCTTATACACATCTAGATGTGTATAAGAGACAGGTGTATTGTCACCCTGCTTATTTAACTTCTATGCAGAGTACATCATGAGAAAGGCTGGACTGGAAGAAACAGAAGCTGGAATCAAGATTGCTGGGAGAAGTATCAATAACCTCAGATATGCAGATGACACCACCCTTATGGCAGAAATTGAAGAAGAACTAAAAAGCCTCTTGATGAAAGTGAAAGAGGAGAGTGAAAAGGCTGGCTTAAATCTCAACATACAAAAAATAAAGATCATGGCATCTGTTCCCATCACTTCATGGCAAATAGATGGGGAGACAATGGAAATAGTGAGAGACTTTATTTTCTTGGGCTCCAAAATCACTGCAGATAGTGACTGCAGCCAAGAAATTAAAAGACACTTGCTCCTTGGAAGAGAAGCTATGATGTACCTAGACAGCAATTAAAAAGCAGAGATGTTACTTTGCTGACAAAGATCTGTCTAGTCAAAGCTATAGTTTTTCCAGTAGTCATGTGTGGTTGTGAGTTGCACATAAAGAAGGCTGAGCACTGAAGAACTGAGCTTCTGAACTGTGGTGTTGGAGAAGACTCTTGAGAGTCTCTTGGACTGCAAGGAGATACAACCAGTCCATCCTAAAGGAATCAACCCTGAATATTCATTGGAAGGACTGATGCTAAGGCTGAAGCTCCAACACTTTGGCCACCTGATGCCAAGCGCTGACTCATTGTGAAAGCCCCTGAGGCTGGGAGGGATTGAGGGCAAGAGGAGAAGTGGGTGGCAAAGGATGAGATGGTTAGATAGTGTCACTGAACAATGGATATGAGTTTGAGCAAACTCCTGGAGACGATGAAGGACAGGGAAACCTGGCATGCTGCCCTTCATGGGGTCACAAAGGGCTGGACACGACTGAGCGACTGAACAACAGCAACAACATCTACAGGGGAAATTTTTGGCCATTGAAGATAACCTATCGATAACCTATCTTCCACTTTGCTAGGGCTTTCCACATTCAGAAACCAATATAACATTGCAAAGCAATTTACCTCCACTTGTGCACCTGTACTGTCAATGTATACATCTTTATTTCTTGCTATCTGGCTGAAAATTGGATTGTCTTTAAATTTGCTATTAATCCAAATGAGATCTCTTGCTGTTTTATTTTACATTTTTTGATTATTAGTGTGATTGAGCATAATATATTTAATGTCCATTGTTTTTTCTTTTCTGTGGATTCAGTATTCTTTGCCTTTTCCCCTTCCAGTTAAGTTGACTGGTTTGTTTTTCTATTTGTTCCATTATTTCGTTGCTTTGTAGTTTTAATTGGTGGATGATTGCTTTACAATGTTGTGTTGGTTTCTGAAATTAGAAAATGATGATATCTAATACAGAAATTCTTCTCACACTCCATCAAAGTAATCTAATTTCTTCTTGGTCCTTTGTACAAATCTGTTTAGCTGGGTGAAAACTTTGGTTTACTGTTTTCAGTTGGCTCGATTTCTGTATTCAGTGTTGACTATTTCTCTGTAGTAATGTGTGCTTATTTGGACTTGACTTCTTTTTTTTCAAAAATTTGAGGTAGATTTAAAAAAACAAACAAAAAAGGGCTGTAACGTCATAGAATGTATGTGTGTGCTTGAAACAGAAAAGTATGCCAACTATAAAAGTCATAAAATTATTGGACTACCCATAAACTCTTATTCAGAGCTTTCCGGTGAGGCTAAAGAAGGAATGTGTGATAAATATTTGACTCTTTTGTTAGAAGAAAACACAAATTTTTGGTGGAAAAAATGTATTCTAATACCAAACACTGTCAGAAATTCTTTATTTAATTTATTTAAAAAATTTTATTGGAGTATAGTTGATTTACCTTGTTGTACTAGTGTTTGCTGTATAGCAAAGTGAATCAGTTATACATGTGCATATATCCACTCTTTTTTAAATTTTTTTTCCATAAAGGTCGTTACAGAGTATTGAGTAGAGTTCCCTGTGCTATATAGTAGGTCCTTGTTAGTTATCTATTTTATATATAGAAGTGTGTATATGTCAATCCTAATCTTCCAGTTTATTCCTCCTCTCCCCTCTTTCTCTGCTGATAACCATAAGTTTGTTTTCTACATCTGTGACTTTAGTTCTGCTTTGTAAATAAGCTCATTTGCACCTTTTTGTTTGTTTGTTTCAAATTTAAGCAATATCATATGGTATTTGTCTTTCTCTATCTGACTTACTTCACTCAGTTTGATGCTCTCTAGGTCTATCCATGTTGAGGCAAATGAAATTATTTCATTCTTTTTTACAGCTTAGTAATATTTCATTATATATATGTACCATGTCTTCATTTCTTCCTCTGTTGGTGGATGTTTAGGTTGTTCCAATGTCCTGGCTATTGTAAACAGTGCTGCAGTGAGCGTTTGGGTGCATGTATCTTCTCAAATTACGGTTATCTCCAGATAGATGCCCAGAAGTGGGACTGCAGGGTCATATTAGCTCTATTTTTAGCTTTTTAAGGAGCCTCCATACTGTTCTCCACAGTGGTTGTATCAATTTACATTTCCACCAACAGTGTAGAAAGTTTCCCTTTTCTCCACACCTCTCCAGCATTTATTGCTTATAGATTTTTTTTTTTTTTTTGGATGGTGGCCATTGTGACTGTTGTGAGTGAAACCTCGTTGTTGTTTTGGTTTGAACTGTCAGAAAGTCTTACTTGCAGCATTTATTTCATAGGAAATATTTAAAAAAATGGTTAATAAATACAGAATTTCATTTCTTAATGGTGACAGTGAATACCATTGTAATGTTATAAAGTGAAAGTGAAGTCGCTCAGTCGTGTCCGACTCTTTCCGACCCCATGGACTATAGCCTACCAGGCTCCTCCGTCCATGGGATTTTCAAGGCAAGAATACTGGAGTGGGGTGCCATTTACTTCTCCAGGAGATCTTCTCGACCCAGGGATTGAACCCGGGTCTCCTGCACTATAGGCAGATGCTTTACCGTCTGAGCCACCAGGGAAGTCCTATGTTATAATGTTATAAAAGTTGATAGCAAATAGCTAATGTGATGTATTCTAAGCCCTCTCGTGGTCCAACTTGATTCAGAGATAGAAATGCGAATATCAAAGCCCTTAGGCAGCTGCACTTTTTCTCTAACGTCATGATTGGAAACCAGGGCTCTTGGGTCAAATCCACCCCACTACCTGTTTTTGTAAGTGAAGTTTTATGGGAACACAGCCACACTCATTTGTCTGCATATTGTCTATGCCATGGGTGCGTTCGTGCCAGCAAGGTCAGGTTTGTGTACTTACGATAAGGACTGTGTGGCCCTCCAAGCCTAAAGTATTTACTGTCTAGCACTTTCAAGAAAAAGTTTGCCATCCCGTGCTCTAAATGATCATTCTTTCCATTATTAACTTCATATTCACCCTAGGAATATTCAAAAATCACCCCTTGCCTATTTTTTAGCACCTGAGATTCTAAGCCAAATATGTAATTGGGCACGATGGTCAAGGTAAAGCACCTGGCCAAAATGATTCATTAATGCCTGTATTTAGGAAGAGAATGTACTCTCCCTGTATATACTCATCCTACCCAGGGATTTCATCACTCAAAGAAAAAACAGCCTAAGAGCACAAAGGTAGCCTGCATTCTGAATTAGGGAGATTCTCTGTTTGTCTCGGCAACACACTCCTTCCTTTTGCTCTGCCCGGAGGGTGGTTCAGCCTCTTACCATCCACCCACCCCCTGGTCACCTAGCCTTGGCAGTGCTTCCTGGACTCTCCGTAAGCAGTTCATGGGAATCTTGAGATGGCATCTTTCTCCTCATCTGGACTCAAGTCCTGGTCAACCCTGTGATTTTTGCAGTTCTTTTTCCGGGTAGACCAAGTACTGAATTACTCTCAGCTCCCTGATGTCATCTTTGTCAAAAGATTTTTTTTTTTTTTTTCTGAAGGACTGGTTAACTGAACTGTCATGACTCCACACTGGCAATATGTTCCAGTGGAAAAAAGCACAGAATTTAGAGCCAGCCATCCTGTTTTTAAGCTCCTGACCTTGATACTTACCAGATGAATGACCTTGGGCAGGTTGCTATAACTCTGAGGCTCCCTCGTCTCATCTGCAAAATGAGGATTCTAATGATACTCCCCATACCTGTTAGGCTCATTGTGAGAAACAAATGAGATATGGGAGAATAATTTGTAAACTACAAAATAAGACACACATGTTCATTGTTATTGCCCATTCTCAAAAGCTCCCTCCATGGTTTTTCCTAATTTCCAAAGACCTTTCATTTGTGTTTGGGAACCAGTTCACTAGTTCCCCATTGCAGCCTCCTTGCCAAAGGGCCTCACCATTGTGTTGGCATCTTCTCTGGAAAGGAATATGCTGCTCCTCCAGGCACAGCCCACTGCTAGAGATCACCATTCTAGAACCTGAGTATCGCAAAACTGAGCTCTGTGATCTTTGATAGTTTGAGAGTGGAGGTCAAGGAAAGAATGTTCTCTTTGCCTCTCTCTCATTCTGTATTATCTGCTGGTCCCAGACTCCGAAGGAGTCCGGATGGTGCTGAATCTCACATACTGTTCAGTGAACACCACTCTTTAATTTCTTGCCCAACTTCTCTGTCTGAGTTCAAAAAGAGGACAGAGGCAAAAGTGGGAATGGGGACACAAGTACCCCACACAGACTCTGCTCATTGTCCTCATTGTTCCCATCTCTTTTCTTAGAACCCCCCCAAAATTCCTCTCTATGTGAGGCTCTTTCCCCATCCCTTTATCTTGTCAGTTTTCTATATCCTCCCACCATCTAGGAGGAAATATTGTCATTGGATTCATCTCGTTTCAGAATGAGGGTAGGGTCACCTAAGAGTGGGTATAGGGTCATTCTTTATTAAAAAATATCACATATATGGTAAACTTTAGCCCTTATTTTCATGTCCTCTTTAGCGTATGGATTATTTTTTGTCCATCTCCAGTATCATGGAGCCAGCTCAAGAGTGGTCAGATTGTAAGATTTGGATTACGCTCAGAGGGAGGCAGAGATCCACACTGGCTACTAGGGCAAACTTAGCCTTACTAGAACTCTGCACTGGATGTTGGACTAAACGTAAAATTAGATTTTTTTTTTTTTTTTAAAGCTCAATTGTTCTTATTTATTGCCTCTTCTGTGGATATTTCCCCCAGGGCTCTCACAGAGGAGAGGTGATACAAATGTTTTTATATCAATAGTCCACAATAGTTTTATCTGTGAACTCGTAAATAAATTCCCAGAATGGTCACTGGTCCACTGTTTTCTGCAAATGGCTAGTCTCTACATCCTGGGTTAAGCTCAAGTGGAACATCGTGTTACAGACTGTAAATCTAAATTTTCTTCAGTTTTGCATTGACTGTTTTCTACAGAAAGCAAAAATAAGAACTACCAAAAAAAAAAAGGAAAAAAAAAAAACCAAAACCCAAAC
>SJYV01005435.1:324975-411594 GCA_006410875.1 Neotragus pygmaeus | reverse complement strand
ATCAATAGTCCACAATAGTTTTATCTGTGAACTCGTAAATAAATTCCCAGAATGGTCACTGGTCCACTGTTTTCTGCAAATGGCTAGTCTCTACATCCTGGGTTAAGCTCAAGTGGAACATCGTGTTACAGACTGTAAATCTAAATTTTCTTCAGTTTTGCATTGACTGTTTTCTACAGAAAGCAAAAATAAGAACTACCAAAAAAAAAAAAAGGAAAAAAAAAAACCAAAACCCAAACCTGACCGTCATATCTTTGCCAGATAAAACATAATTTGCTTTATTTTTCCCCTTTGCACCATTAAGAGATTTATTGTCTCCTATTTTATTTTCAGCACTTTTCTTCATTTCTGGGAAGTCTGACCTGCCTAAATCATTATTGCATCTGAACAGATTTCCAGTAATGGACTCTATTTGGTATTTGAATGGCCCTTTAACAACACAGAGAAGGACAGTGTTTCTTACATGTTTCCTGAGAAACCAACATGAGTGGCCGCCCCTACCTCTGCACCTCTCACCCCTCCCCCACCCAGGAGCCTAGTGACATCTTCCAAAACAGCCCACGCCTACATTTAAAAATTCTTTGTAGTTCATAGTCACATATTACGGAAAATGTGCATTCTACATCACAATGTATTTGTTTCCTTATATATGAAAATGTCTTAGTTTTTGTATTGACATTTCAGGCATGTGTTGCTTTTGTATCCTGGCACATGTGCGCTGGTTACGGCTTATTCTTAATTATCTCCAGTCTGATCCATATGATTTAGATGAAGAAAAACTGGATTTGAATTGAATCTGCCACTTTTAGGTTCCTAAACATGGACATATGCATAGTTTCTTAGAACAGTAGATCCTCATCTATACAATGGGCTGTTGATTAAATCTACAATTGGGGGGTATATTTTTGGTGAAGAATTTTTCAATGTTGAGAGGGAAGGAATGAATAGAACCAATATGGAAATCTGAATCCTAAACTATTTTGAAGATGATTAAATGCAGACTTTTTCATGAAATTTAACTGCTCTCATTTTGCAATAGTTCCACTCTATCATATTAGTTCCTTGGGGATGTTTATAGAGTTTTTCCTCATAGGAGTGCCAATGTTAGGAACAATAATTCTCATAGGAAACTTTTGAGACAGCTGCCAGCCCCAGGCTCCCAGACTCACCCCTGGTGAACCTAACTCCAACAGATACTTATCAAGGAATGTTTCTGTGTCTTTCACTTGCTGGGTACACAACGCCATATGGAAAAATTGTCAACTACGGTCCATACTCTTAAGGACTTGAAGTCTTGTTAGAGGAAACTCACAAGGCAGTTACAAGAATTCAGGTGGCACTAGTGGTGAGGAACCTGCCTGCCAATGCAGGAGACGTAAAAGACACAGGTTTGATCCCTGGGTCAAGATCCCCTGGAGAAGGGCATGGCAATCCACTTCAATGTTCTNTCACAAGGCAGTTACAAGAATTCAGGTGGCACTAGTGGTGAGGAACCTGCCTGCCAATGCAGGAGACGTAAAAGACACAGGTTTGATCCCTGGGTCAAGATCCCCTGGAGAAGGGCATGGCAATCCACTTCAATGTTCTTGTGTAGAGAATCCCACAGACAGAGGAGCCTGGTGGGCTACAGTCCATAGCATTGCAAAGAGCTGGACATGACTGAAGTGACTTTGCATGCATGGTCCTTAGTCTCAAGGACTTGAAGTCTTACTAGGGGAAACACACGAGGCTGTTTTAAGAATTCATCAGTAATAACATAAGAATGTGTAAGAATATAATACATAAGAATGATATACACTTATCAAGGGCCTACTGAGTAATATACTTAGCATGTCTCCTCTAATTCTCAAAATAACACTGAAGGATAAAAACTATTATTTCTGTTTTACTGATAATGGAAATCAAGGCTGTAGTTCAAGACTGTATAATCAAATGCCAAAAAGGAAAAGTAGATTTAATAGCAGCATGTATCAGCTGCCACATCCAACTGCCTTGAGTTCCTCTCTGTAAATGGATTTGTCCCAAGCTAATTCATTTTAGGTCAAGTGGAGGTAAAAGTGATAACCTCTGTGTTTCCAGAAGCAAAGCTTATATGAGATGTATTCAGTCCTTGCTGCATTGATCAAAGAGGCTCACTATTGTAATGCTCAGTCATTCAGTCGTGTCTGACTCTTTGCGACCCCAGGGACTGTAGCCTGCCAGACTCCGCTGTCTGTGGAATTTCCCAGGCAAGAAGACTGGAGTGGGTTAACATTTCCTTCGCCACACTATTGTAATAAATAACCCCCAAATTCAGCACTGTGGCTTATCTTCTGTGCATAAAATTTTATTTTAAAATTAAAAATAAATTTAAATAAAAAGAATGTATGATTTTATTTTTGGCTGTGATGGATCTTCGTTGCTGCCCATGGAATTTCTCTAGTTGTAGTGAGTGAGCACTATGCTCCAGCTGTGGTGCACGGGCTTCTCACTGCGGTGGCCTCTCTTGTTGCAGGGCACAAGCTCTAGGCTTCAAAGGCTTCAGTAGTTGTGGTGCTCAGGCTTAGTTGCCTTGTGGCATGTGGGATCTTCCCCGACAAGGGATCAAACCAGTGTTCCCTGCATTGCAAGGTAGAGTCCTAAGGACTAGACCCGGGGAAGCCCCCCCGCCACCCCTTTTATCATTGTGCCTCATGCACAACCAGACAGCCAGAAATTTGGTGCTCATTAATGCCCATGTCCTATTTAACCTTCCCCAATCAGTGGAATAACTGAGGCAGTTAAGAATCTGAGGTTCCTGCCCCATTCCCTCTTTCTCCTGTGTGCCAGCATGGTGATTCCAGAATGACCCTGGAAACACCAGAGGTCAGAGTTACAGTATGAAAGACCCCTGGTCTCTGAGTCACTGTTTGGGGCAGAGCTTCCAGGAGAGCATTCCCAACAGGGACATCCCCATGGGACTTTATATGATAAAAAATGCATTTTTATTGTGTTAGACCACTGAGAATTTGGATCATTTGTTACAGCAGATACTCTGTTTGACCAATCAGCAGGTGCTGAATAGTACTTGCTAAGTGAAAGACATTCATGTGCTACATATGTCGATGTATGGCAAAGCCAATACAGTATTGTAACGTAGAATAAAGTAAAAATTAAAAAGATAAAATAAAATGCTTTCTTAGCCCATCAAAAATAAATAAATAAAGTCACTTGGGAAATTTTTAAAAATCCTTATACCCAGGCTACAGACCAGTTTAATCAGATTCTTTGGAGGTGGTAACCAGGCACCAACCTTTTTTTTTTTACTTTCTATGTGACTCCACTGTGTAGTCAAGTCTGAGAACCATTGTGCTGTATCTGTATCAATGCTATTCTAAACACTGGGGTCTGTGGATTTTATTAGAAATGCAAGTTCTGACATCTGCCAATCTATGAAACTGCATCCTCTTGGAATTTGTGTTTTTAGTAAGCCCTGTGGAGAAATTCTTTGGTATAATAAAGTTGAGAAGTACTATTCTAGACCATTCTGCCCTAGTGATTCTCAAAGTATGGTCCTCTGGCTATTAATCAGAGTAGCTTGGAATACTTCCTATAGACAGACTTCTGGGCTCAGCCCCAGGCCTCCTAAATCAGAATCTCATGATGGAAGTGCCTGAATGGCTACATCCATCAAGACTTTTCTGGATAATTTGACTCACCAGATTCACAGTTACCAGCATCTTTTCCAGCACACCACCAGTTACCAGTCTTTTCCGTGGAATCAAAGACTTTCCCACAACTCCTCCTTCTCACCAACCACCAAGTCCCTCTGAGTTCTGTCCATAGGATCTGGGGAGGGGAAGGTCAGTTCTTGAACCTACATGTCATGTAGTTCCTTGCATGTTCAGTCATCTGTGATTCTTTATGACCCTATGGACTGTAACCGTCAGGGCTCCTCTGTCCATGGGATTCTCCAGGCAAGAATACTGGATGGGTTGCTGTGCCCTCCTCCAGGGGATTTTTCGGTTACTTTAAATAGAGAACTCCTCTAACGCTTTCAAATGTTTGTTTACAGATCATTAATGATTAAATACAGGCATTATGGAGCAGAGAGCTTTTAACTTAAATGATGAGAAATGATGCGGGTTGAAGAGACACAGAGTTGAACATGAGGACTCCCTAAAATATGATTCAACTGATAGAGCTCTGATGTCTATTCATCTTTTCAAGGATCCATACCTACTGTGTAAAGAAAGCTGCCTGTGAGACTAATTTAGATGATAAATGGAAAGAGCTTAAATGAGAAGTGGAAAAGGACTATGCAGAAGCAAGAAGATGATGGAAAAAATGACTACAAGTCCTGGCAATTCCCTGGGCAGGGTCGTATTTTAGTCATGGCGAAAGACCTTGTGAGTTTC
Organism: Neotragus pygmaeus; assembly: GCA_006410875.1. Lineage (NCBI taxonomy): Eukaryota > Metazoa > Chordata > Mammalia > Artiodactyla > Bovidae > Neotragus > Neotragus pygmaeus. The sequence continues at coordinate 407,218 of SJYV01005435.1, read as the reverse complement.
TAAAGACAGATTCTATGAAAGGCCTTTTTGATCAGAGAAATCAAACTCTCNTGATGGAAAAAATGACTACAAGTCCTGGCAATTCCCTGGGCAGGGTCGTATTTTAGTCATGGCGAAAGACCTTGTGAGTTTCTAAAGACAGATTCTATGAAAGGCCTTTTTGATCAGAGAAATCAAACTCTCGTTCTTCCCCCATTTCTTTTCTCTCTCTCTTGCTTTCTGATTATTTGAAGTTAAGTTTACGATGGGTTTTGGGAGGCCATGTTGGTACTTTATGTGGCTGACAAAAGATGCGGGTTCTACAGGCGGAAGACACACCAGGCTTTGTGCCTGCCGTTTGGCTCCTGTTGCGTGATCTTTTTCCTTACTTTGTGTTGCTATCACAGGCCCTTGTTGAGCAAGTCTGAGCTGGAGAGCTAGAGGTGTGGGATGTGAGTGGGGAGCTCTCTGGTCTGGCCCTAAGGAAACTTGCTGTTGAAAGAAATACCTGCACAGGAGGGAGGGTTCTGTGCAGTGTGTTGAGCAGGAGGGGTGCCTGGACTGAGCAGGGAGATAAGCAGATTGTCTGAACTGTGGGGAAAGCAGCATCAGCTCGGTGTTCTTAGAACTCTTCCACTCTATCCCTTTGCAAAAGGGAATGGCGGGGTGAGGATGCAGGGGTCCTGTCCGTAGTAGGAATGGTCTGGGTATGAATACATGCAGACAAAACTCGATGGAGTAGAAGAGAGCATGTTTCCTGTTTGGTGAGACTGATCCCCAGGGCTCAACCTCGCCTGCAGGTATTGAAGGGAGCTTTCATCTGTCACACAGAACACGCGGCACCACAAGTCAGAGGACATCAGTGGGTTAAAATCCTATAGGCACTTGTCCACAGAGCTCAAGTCCTAGGAGGTGACCNATCCAACCATCTCATCCGCTGTCCTCCCCTTCTCCTCCTGCCCTCAATCTTTCCCAGCATCAGGGTCTTTTCAAATGAGTCAGCTCTCTGCATAAGGTGGCCCAAGTATTGGAGTTTCAGCTTCAGCATCAGTCCCTCCAATGAACACCCAGGACTGATTTCCTTTAGGATGGACAGTTTGGATCTCCTTGTAGTCCAAGGGACTCTCAAGAGTCTTCTCCAACACCACAGTTCAAAAGCATCAATTCTTCAGTGCTCAGCTTTCCTTATAGTCCAACTCTCACATCCATACATGACGACTGGAAAAACAATAGCCTTGACTAGACAGACCCTTGTTGGCAAAGTAATGTCTCTGCTTTTTAATATGCTGTCTAGGTTAGTCATAACTTTCTTTCCAAGGAATAAGTGTCTTTTAATTTCATGGATGCAGTCAACATCTGTAGTGATTTTGGGGCCCAGAAAAATAAAGTGAGCCACTGTTTCCCTATCTATTTGCCATGAAGTGATGGGACTGGATGCCATGATCTTAGTTCTCTGAATGTTGATATTTAAGCCAACTTTTTCACTCTCTTCTTCACTTTCATCAAGAGGCTCTTTAGTTCTTCTTCACTTTCTACCATAAGGGTGATGTCATCTGCATATCTGAGGTTATTGATATTTCTCTTGATTCTGTCTTGTGCTTCTTCCAGCCCAGTATTTCTCATTATGTACTCTGTGTATAAGCTAAATAAGCAGGGTGACAATATACAGCCTTGACGTACTCCTTTTCCTATTTGGAACCAGTCTATTGTTCCATGTCCATTTCTAACTAGTGCTTCCTGACCTGCATACAGATTTCTCAAGAGGCAGGTCTGATGGTCTGGTATTCCCATCTCTTTTCGAATTTTCCACAGTTTATTGTGATCCACACAGTCAAAGGCTTTGGCATAGTTAATAAAGCAGAAATAGATGTTTTTCTGGAAACCCCTGCTTTTTCGATGATCCAGTGATATTGGCAATTTAATCTCGGTTCCTCTGCCTTTTCTAAAACCAGCTTGAACATCTGGAAGTTCACAGTTCACGTATTGCTAAAGCCTGGCTTGAAGAATTTTGAGCACTACTTTACTAGCGTGTGAGATGAGTGCAACTGTGCAGTAGTTTGAGCATTCTTTGGCACTGCCTTTCTTTGGGACTGAAATGAAACTGACCTTTTCTAGTTGCCTGGAGAATCCCAGGGATGTGGAAGCCTGGTGGGCTGCTGTCTCTGGGATCACACTGAGTCGGACATGACTGAAGCAACTTAGCAGCAGCAGCAGCAGCATGCTAATAAAAAATCAAACTATATAACTGGTATTCTTATTCCAATTATAACTGAACATGCCTTGAAGCTTACTAATAGGAATAAAAATCACTGGTCAAAGGATACAACTACTTGTTCAAATAACAGAATGCCAATAATAGATTTTAATGTTACAAAGTTAAGTTTTTACAATAATTTCTGTGGGACTAGATATTATGAATCCTGTCTGGAGAAATTGAGCATATTTATCAACATACTAACAACCCAGTTTTCATTCAAGAAAAGGCTAAATACTAGATTTCAACTTGTGGTCAATAGAGGAACTCTCACTTTGAGGCCTACTGGTGGTTTTCCTTAGGCAGATCCTTTTGTTGTAATTCATGGCATTTCCGGAGATTTCTACAATCAACAATGAAAATTCTAAAATTTGAAAATGGAAAGTAACAGAAAACAGAATCTTCCTCCCCCCAATTATTATTCAAATTATTGTTTGTTTTTCATCTCTAATGTACAGTTCATAGGCTTAAAAGAAAATCTTTGGAACTGTCAGTGACTATTTAAGTAGCTTCCTAAATAAATCCCTTGTCAGTTTGTATTAGAATGCTTGCCTGATTAAAAAAGGAGAGAGTAATTAAGTGTTTGCTTGTTAATCTGTTATTTAGAAGTCATTAATGAAAATGGTTAATGGGTTCAAAAGGCATTCCATATTTAAATTAATTCTGTTGCTAAGAGCTAGACTCAATTTATAAAATATTCAAACACCCTGGCAAGTGAGCTATTGAATTAGCAGAGGCACTGAATGAAGAGGGTACTTTTCAAAGTCAGTTTATATTTGTTTACTGTCTTTTAATGTAATGCTACTAAACATGATTGGTAGTTTATTTTGTTTTTTAACAAATAAAATGAGAGATTATATTATTATGAAAAGTAAAGGAGAAATAATATATCCCTGAGTTTGTCTTTGTATTCCCTAACTGCAATAAATTGCACTAAAATTCGCTAAAGAGAATTTTAAAATCCAGCAATGGAAGTAGTAGTTGAATGCACAAGACTCTCTGTTAAGAGAAAAGGTGTTTGGAAAATATTAGAATATTTCATGAAATTAAAATCTAAGTGGTATGAGATGAAGGTAAGTGTTCAACCAGGAGTCATTACCTCAAATGCAACTTAGAATAGTTTCTCCTGACCTTAATATTAATCTTACATCATCTGGTAACTACCTTCATTTTCCTTGTATATTATGTGAAACTTATGTTTTTACGTTTTTCAACATGTATTTAACTTTCATCTTCCCATCTAGGCTATAAACCATATCAGGTTCTGGAATACGTCATGTTTTCCTATAGCTCTAATTTTGTCTTAAGTACAATATTTAGCTCTAGTCAATACATTTTTTGGTTTGCTGTTTCAATCAAAGGAAAACTGTAGTAAAAATTAAAGGAGAAAAGGGTCAAATCAATATTAAATTTATTGGAGTAGAGGATCCAGTCGATTTTCAATGACTAATATGCCTTTCTTAAGGAAAACAGGTAGAGGCAGGAGACAGAGAAAGATTGCCTTAAAAAAGGATTGTAGTGGGCTAATGATCTATAAATGGATTTATTAAAATCTGTATCAATGGGATTTTATTAAGCCTAAGTTCAGTCATTAATAAATGTGTGTGGTATAAGCCTAGTCTTATTAAGGAAACAAAAAACATTTTTACCTGGAAAATAGTGAGATATTTATTGATCATGTAGTACAATAAGGTCACTGGACTCTAATTCAAAAAAACATCAGCCTTTTCAGCACAGGGTTGCCATTCTGGTTGATAAATCTTTTCATATGGCATGGCAAACTTCCTGCATTATCTCAAATATACACTGTGGCAAGAATTGGTTTTCTCTCAGAAACAGAAAATATTACAGGGTAAAATTGCATTCATTTCTCAACTTACTTAAAAAAAAATACCTGAAGTTGGTGACAGATTATATAAGTAGATGCATCTTATCTCATCACAGCTTCCTTTGGTCTTACCAAGTCTTCAATTCAGTTCAGTCACCCAGTCTTGTCCAACTCTTTGCAACCCCATGGACTGCAGGACGTCAGACTGCAGACCTCCCTTTCCATCACCAACTCCTGGCATTTACTCAAACTCATGTCCATCGTGTCAGTGATGACATCCAACTATCTCATCCTCTATCATCCCCTTCTTCTTCTGCCTTCAGTATTTCCCAGCATCAGGGTTTTTTCCAATGAGTCAGCTCTTCCATCAGGTGGCCAAAGTATTGGAGTTTCAGCTTCAGCATCAGTTCTTCCAATGAATATTCAGGACTGATTGCCTTTAGGATGGACTGGTTGGATCTCCTTGCAGTTCAAGGGACTCTCAAGAGTCTTCTCCAACACCACAGCTCAAAACCATCAATTCTTTGGTGCTCAGCTTTCTTTAGAGTCCAACTGTCACATCCATACATGACCACTGGAAAAACCATAGCCTTTACTAGATGGATCTTTGTTGGCAAAGCAATGTCTCTGTGCTTTTTAATATGCTGTCTAGGTTGGTTTTTGCTTTTCTTTCAAGGAGCAAGCATCTTTTAATTTCATGGCCGTAGTCACCATCTGCACTGATTTTGGAGCTCCCCCACCAAAAATAAAGTATGCCACTGTTTCCATTGTTTCCTCATCTGTTTGCCATGAAGTGACCAGAAGGGGCCAGATGCAATGATCTTAGTTTTCTGAATGTTGAGTTTTAAACCAACTCTTTCACTCTCCTTTTTTACTTTCATCAAGAGGCTCTTTAATTTTTTTTCACTTTCTGCCATAAGGGTGGTGTCATCAGCACATCTGAGGTTATTGGTATTTCTCCTGGCAATCTTGATTCCAGCTTGTGCCTCATCCAGCCCAGCATTTCCCATGATGTACTCTGCATCTAAGTTAAATAAGTAGGGTGACAATATATAGCCTTAATATACTCCTTTCCTGATTTGGAACCAGTCTGCTGTCCCTTGTCCTGATCTAACTGCTGCTTCTTGACCTGCATACAGATTTTTTAGGAGGCAGATCAGGTGGTCTGGTATTCCCTTCTCTTTAAGTATTTTCCATAGTTTGATGTGATCCACACAGTCAAAGCCTTTAGCATAGTTAATAAAGCAGAAATAGATGTTTTTCTGAAATTCTCTTGTTTCTTTCTATGATCCATCAGATGTTGGCAATTTGATCTCTGGTTCCTCTGCCTTTTCTAAATCCAGTTTGAATATCTGGAAGTTCATGGTTAATGTAATGTAAGAACTGTATTCACAAACAATATTTCCATTTTAGGCAGTATCCCCATCATTGGGACCTCCTAGTTCCTGAACCAAAACCAGGGTCAAAATGGTACATGTTACCCTAAGGAAAAAGCCAAATCATGCATTTAAAATACTTCTATCTTCCTGGAGAGAAATGATATCCATTATTATTTTTTTAATCTGAATCCTGTTATGAAGGTGAGGAAGTAAGGACTGACTTTATATGTGATTCTCCACTTCTACCCCTAGTCAATCCTTTCAAGAAAATGAGAGATAACATCAAAATATATTGCTTCTATGTGGAAATTTGTCTTTTAGCAAAACTGGCCTGTTATGTAAACTCTTTGGGGTTGATTTTAATAGACATTTGACTAGCATATTCTTGCATAAGAAATCATGTTAGAATGATATATACTCAGGGGCAATGCACAGTCTTAAGAAGTGGATCGATCTCCATTTGGAATCTAACAAAGTTGAATTAGAAATTTGTGCTCTCAGCTATTACTTATCAAGCTTGTTTACTGGAAGATGAGCAATCCTAATGATGGCTAAAAGAGGATAAAGGAATAGAATTCAGGTATTTAAATTTCATGTGCAATGTTGAAATAATTTGGATTTCATTCTAAGAACAATGCAGACCCAACAAATTGTTGTAAACAGCAACCTTCTGTGTATATTGAGCTAAATAAATACCTTCCAACATGCACTATGGAGAACAGATTATAGGCAAATTATACCAAAAGACAAGGTCATAACAACGTGTTGACATCATTTAAGTAAAGCATAATAACAGCTTTAGCTACAGATAATGCAATGAATGAAGAGATATGGAAGGAGCCATGAAATATTTATAAGGATGAATCTATACATGTTATTATTTTGGAATTATGCAAAGATAGAAGAAATAAGAGACAAAATAGATTTTAGGATTAAAACTTGAGAAAGAAAAGGATAATAGTTTTATTAACTAGGATGATAGAAATGAGTTCACTTTTAGGTATGTTATATTAAAGATCTAAGTGAAATGGAGTGTAAATATATACAGGCAGCTGGTCATATAGGATTTAAAAAGTATAAATGTTATCTCAGGTGAGTAAGCATCAAATGGTCTTTAATTTGTTCAACAAATACCTACAGGGCACTTATGCACTAGATTACTATTGTGGCAAAGAAAGTACAGTGCTGAATGTGACTGATAAGATACTGAATGGCCCTTGTGAAGGAGAGATGGATAATAAAGAGTTAAAGCAAGTGAGCAAAGTAATTACAGGTAATGGTTAGTGCTATGGAGAATCTACTAGGTTATATTGTTGACAGTGACTCAGAGAAGCTACATTCAGATTTAGTCATTTCATGGAAGGCTTCTCTCCGAAGGAGACCTTGGAGGGAAGGGCTGAGTAACAAGAAGGGCCAGCATGGTGACTGAGAATGTGGGAGCTGAGGTTCAAGAACTGAATTCATGCCTCAGCCTTGTTAACCATGTAAATTTTCCAAGCTATTTAAACTTTTTTCTTCTTTTTTTTATTCTATAAGTATGTGAGTTTTTGTTTTGTAAATAAGTTCATTTGTATCATTTCCTGATTCCACATATAAGTAATTTCATGTTTGTCATTGACTTACTTTCCTAGGTCCATCAATGTTTCTGAAAATGATATTATTTCATTCTTTTTTATGAATGAGTAAGATTTCATTTGCATACTAAAAAGCAGACATTACTTTGCCAACAAAGGTCCGTTTAATCAAAGCTATGGTTTTTCCAGTAGTCAAGTATGGGTGTGAGAGTTGTACTATAAAGAAAGCTGAGCACGGAAGAACTGATGCTTTTGAACTGTGGTGTTGGAGAAGACTCTTAAGAGTCCCTTGGACTGCAAGGAGATCCAACCAGTCCATCCTAAAGACAGTCAGTCCTGAATATTCATTGGAAGAACAGATGCTGAAGCTGAAACTCCAATATTTAGGCCACCTGATACAAAGAAGTGACTCATTTGAAAAGATCCTGATGCTGGGAAAGATTGAAGGCAGCAGAAGGGGGCGACAGAGGATGAGATGGTTGGATGGCATCTTCCAAATCAACGGATTTGAGTTAGAGCAAACTCCCAGAGTTGGTAATGGACAGGGAAGCCGGGTATGCTACAATCCATGGGATGGCAAGAGTTGGACACGGCTGAGCAACTGAACTGCACTGAATATTCCACTGTATTTACGTGCCACATCTTCTCTTTCCAGTTAATTTGCTGAGGACATTTAGGCTGCTTTCATGTCTTGGCTATAGTAAATAGTGCTGCAATGAACACTGGGTTGCATGTATATTTTTGAACCATGTTCACCTCTGGATATATGCCCAGGAGTGGGGTTGCTGGGTCATAAGATTACTCTATTTTTAGTTTCTTAAGGAACTTCCATCCTGTTTTCCACATTGACTGTATCAATCTGTATTTCCACAAAGAATGTAGGAGGGTTCCATTTTCTCCACACCCTCTCCAGTATTTATTGTTTGTAGATTTTTTAATGGAGGCCATTCTGATTTGTTTTTAATTGTAAAACAGAGGTGATAAGAAATCTTATTGAGAAGTGATTAAGAGAAGTAGTCCATGTGAATCATTGAGCATAATTTCAATCATAAGGAAAATATTCTCTAAACACTGGAAATAATTTTTTTTTTAAATAGGAATTACATTCTTATTTCATCCAGCTCAACATGGCAGGAAAACATTGTGGGTTTTCTCAGTCACTGGTTGAAATTAGGCATTTGCCTTATGTGTCCTCTCTGTTTCATTTGCACATGTACAACAGAGGTAAGACACCAGTTTAGAGTGTTGACTTCAGAAATAGCAAGTTGCAGACTAACCTTTAAAGCACACAAAGGGCATAAAGGATTTGAGACTCAGAGTCACATTGCATATTAACTGGAATCCCTCATTATACATAAATCTACCCGTTATTGTATTTTGCTGTTAAGTAAGCCTGAGTAAACATTTTAATGTGTTTTCTAACGACTTCAGTGGCAATTAGGCTTGTTATTCATTGTTTCTGAAGACCTTTGTGGTCCAGGATAATATGAATTGCTTCCTTATTCAGCAGGTTGATAATGGCTTCATTTCTTTGAAAGTATTTCATTTTTAAAATTATTTACTGTTCTCTGCTTATAAACAAAAGCATGAGATTGGCTTTTATCCAAAGAGAGGAGCACAAGGATCTTTGATTATCTAGACATTGCTGTGTTTCAAATATCAGGAAAGAAATGGAAGAAGGTGTATTTAAAGTAAAATATATTTAAGTGTAGCATCTTTAAAGTATGTGAGTGGGGTGTGTGCATGTATGTTAACCTCTAAAAATGTGTTTTCTATTTTTGGAAAATAAAATACACAAAGCAAAAGTGTCAAGTCATTTGAATAGCTTCCCCTCCAAAATAAAATCTCAGCTCACTGAAGTTGCATAGTAGGCAAAACCGAATTATGATCATTGCAGTATGTAGCTAATCCCATAGTAATCAAAGTCACATTCAAGTGCAATAAAAAGCTTTTTCAGTGTAGTAATTTCTTCCATATTCTATGGTATCTATTCAATGGGCATGATTTAGACCATTTCGTAAAGGAAAGCTTCAATTTTTTCCTTCCAAAGAATATATGTAAGTACTATACTCTAAGATTGGAGTAGGAAATAACAACCCATTCCAGTATTCTTGCCTGGAGAGTCCCATTGACAGAGGAGCCTGGTGGGCTACAGTCCATGGGGTCGCAAAGAGTCAGACACAACTGAGTGACTGAACACACACACACACTCTAAGATATATTATTAATCTCTTTGAATCTCTGAGGGTCTCTTCTTGATCAAATGAATCTGTGACCCCACCATAGGTTACAATTACCCTGTCTTTAACATTTGCATTTTTTATAATTTTAAATATACATGTTTGTATATATAAATGAGGCTTTCCTGATGGCTCAACAGTCAAGAATCTGCCTGCAATGCAGGAGATGCAGGATACACGGGTTCAATCCCTGGATAAGAAAGATCCTCTGTAGGAGGAAATGGCAACCAATTTCAGTATTCGTACCTGAAAATTTGCCTGGACCGAAGAGCCTGGCAGGCTACAGTCAAAAGGTTTGCAAAGAATCAGACAGGACTGAGTGACTAAGCACTCACAAATATATAAATGTGTTTGTATATTTAAAATTATAAAGAAATGCAAACTGCAAATAAAAACATGGTGACATATACAAAGTATGTTTCATAATTTGTTTAGTTGTACACTTATTTCTTTTGAAATCCATAGTATAATAAATCCTATAATTTGCTTCTTTGTGCTAACTTTATATTTATGAGATTCGACACTAAATTAAGTAGCTATGGTTCAATCATCTTCATAGCTGTATAACATCAATATAGCATGTGGATAACTATTATATATGCACGCATAAAATATATGTATGTATAAAACAGTATTTGTCATTACAAGTTGATTCCATGACTTTGCTTTGTTTGCTATTGCAAAAAATGTGGCCAGGAACATTCTTGTACAAGCCTCCTAGCATAGAATTCTAAGGGTGGAAATTCCAGACCATAGAGTCTATGAAATATCGAATTTAACAAGCAAATTTTTAGAACAAAATTGAAACGATTTGCACTGCCATCATTATGGCATCATGTCTCCCACTATATCTTATTGTAATGCCTTAAAATTGTTCCTCTTTGTGTCTCTCTGGGAAAACTCTCTCCTCTGAGAGGAGGGTTGCCTTCTTTCCTTACAAGTCAAGAATGCATTAATGAACACAAATATAAAATACATATTTATATAGCTTCCCAGGTGGTGCTAGTGATAAAGAAGCTGCCTGCCAATGCAGGAGACAAAGAGTCAGAGGCTAACTGCATATTATAAATATATAACCTATTTTCTACAAAAAATGGATGACATGTTATAGCCATATTATATATAAAATATGCATTTGAATGTTTTTATTTTTTAAGTGAGGAAGTTGTATTGTTTATCTGGTCTGCCAGAATGTTAAAAGTGATGCACTGAATTTTTAACATGATATAATTTTCCCCAGTTTTCAAGGAAACCTGTCAATCTTATACTTATCATCTTCCAGGTATTGGCCTATTCTTTTCCTCTTTATGATAAGCAAATTCATAACAGGAATCTCTACATTTTTATCTCCAAGTCTTTGACATTCTCAAGCTAGACCTAATACACTGTTAACCATCTCAAGTTATTATTGTGATGCTTATCAGCTCTCTTCGATGTCACATTCAATAGCCATGACACAGCCCTCAAGTTTCCTAACCCTCAGGATGATATGCTGTTATATGGATGATACATTTAGTATTATGTCATGTTTGAAATACTCTTCTTAGCTTTTGTGAAACAGATTTCATGGTGTTTTTTTTGTTGTTGTTACATCGCTGAGCACAATTTTTAATTTGTTGGTTTATCTTAACAAAATATTAAATATTAGGTTTCTTCAAGATAGAGATCAGATCTCTGCCTTCATAACCACTTTCAAGTAACTCCACCTGGGCACTTGGCTTCACTTTCTTAGCCACGAGCACAATGTACATTTATGTCTCTCAACTTGTATCTGTACTTGCTTATGTAGCTTCTTGGAAATGATTCAACATATTTACTCAACATTCAACATGTATGAAATAAACCCACATTATTTTGTAAAAGATTAATGAATTAAAAAAAAAAAGATTGTTTTATTCCACTGTTCGCTATGCCAGGGCATGGCCACAGTATCCATCTCGTCACACAAGCCAGCTCAGGTATGGCCAGCTTTACAGCTTAATGTCACACCCATCTCTCCTCCCAATTGTTTAACTAGGAGCACTGGGATTTAGTCCTCTAACTTCTACTCACATGTATTCTATCATTGTTTCCTTTTTTTAGGGAAAAAAAAAAAAAGTAAAGCCAGTTCAGTTCAGTTTAGTCGCTCAGTCGTGTCCAACTATTTGCGACTCCATGAATCACAGCACACCAGGCCTCCCTGTCCATCATCAACTTCTGGAGTTCACTCAGATTCACAACCATCGAGTCAGCGATGCCATCCAGCCATCTCATCCTCTGTCGTCCCCTTCTCCTCTTGCCCCCAATCCCTTCCAGCATCAGAGTCTTTGCCAATGAGTCAACTCTTCGCATGAGGTAGCCAAAATACTGGAGTTTCAGCTTTAGCATCATTCCTGCCAAAGAAATCCCAGGGTTGATCTCCTTCAGAATGGATTGGTTGGATCTCCTTGCAGTCCAAGAACCCTCTATTTAAAATAAAAAATCAAAATTCTCCTCCATCCATACTTTGAATTATTTCAATGGCATCCTATTCCTTCCAGAAAATATTTCAAAAAACTTATAAAGAATTCTGTAAGTTCTGCAGGGTCTGGATCTTACCAACCTTATCTCACAGTTCATCTGTGATGTGCCTCACTTTCTATGATCTGTTCAGAGAGGTGGGTCCTTCAAACCCTCGACACTTCCACCAACCTCACCTCTCCATGGACATACTTCCTTCATGTGTCTCCTACTTAATGCCCACTTTGCAGATATTTGCTAAAACTGTCACTTTTTCATGTATGGCTTCCTAAGTTCCACTAACAAGGTATCATCAGCCTATTTTATGCTCTAAGACATACACCATTCATATATACCATTAAAAGGGATTTTCTATTTTTACTTCAAGTTTTTAATAATGCAACTCATGATTTCACCAATATACTAGGCATGCCAGTAAGTCAGGGACCTGACACGCAGGTAGGCTAAGTAAGTGTCACTTGAATGAATTCCCATCACCATGACAAACGATTCTTTTCTCTTACACCCTCCTACTCCCCCCTTCTGTTTCTATTCACTGATGGTCAGTCACCTTTATAGATGAAGGGCACATCTAGTTAATTTTTCAGCAGAATCTCCACATTCCTGGTCAAATTTTCACATCAATGATATTAAGTCATTGCCTTCAATAATCAATTGGGCATGTGGTGGAAATTTATTAGAGTGGTATTCTTTTTCCTTCTCTGCCTTCCACAGTTTCTGTTTGGCTTGTGTTGGAAGCAGACTAAATCAAAATTATTTAAAAATAAGTTACACAACACCCACAGATGCAACTTTATCATAAGCTCAAAATGCATGCTTGTTTGACCTAGTTCAAGAGAAACAGTGGGCTGCAGACTGAAGTCTGATCTAGGAACTACTTGCCAGCTATACAGAACTAGACTAATGTACCTTACTTTACTTGTCTTCCAATTCACAATTGTTAAGTGTTAAGGTCACCAATGCTATGCCACTTTCTTTCTGGTCATTAGAAGCAATATATCTAGGGCTAAAATCATGGACTCTGGAGTCTGAGACCTGGGTTTCTGTCAAGGCCACTTAGCAGCTATACAGCCAGGAACTAGGAACCTGGTCTCTCTGTGCCTTCATTGCATTATCTACATAATAGGATTGTCAGTCATTATGGCTCTCACAGTTTAAACTTATAAATGTAACACACTTAGAACAGTGAATAGCATACACAAGTATTATGGAAGCTTGAGTTACGGTGTCCCAAATCTAGTTGGATTGCCTTTGTTTCCTATTTAACATTATTTAAGTTACAGTATCTACAAAGTGATTTTATTACAATGCTTTGAACTTCTTAAATATTTTTCATAAGTTAATTTGTGTCAAGAAGTCACTTCATTTGAGTCATTTGTTTTCATTGTATCTTAAAGGTTGATCAGTTTCTGCATATTTTATTAAATGGATATGAAGTTATAGCTTTTAGATGTATTTTCCTATTTGGCATTTCCTTTAATGCTGAAAACTTTAACCTCAAGTAAGATATTTTTAGTTTTCATCTTTGACTTCAAAGTGAATTTGGGCCAGCAGGTAATTAAACTTGGTGGATGGCAAAGGATGACAATTTGAATTTTTTCTAATTATTTCTCAAACTAAAATCTAGGATATTTAAGAAAAATCAATCAAAAGCACATAACGCTCTGATAAGATGTTTTATAATCATGAAATAATAGTTGCAGTTCTAACATTATTTCTTCATGTCCTGGCCTTTCTGTCTCTTTAATAAAATCAGCACTTTAGTTGGTATCTTTTAAGATTGAATTTCCATCCCCAAAGCAGGGATATCCATATTTCATGAATAATTTGACAGAAACTTTACATAATATTCTAGGTCAACCTGACAGGATGAATATGTATCGAGTAAATGGACTTGTGTGTGTTTTTAGCCTTTCCATAAGTACTTCCAATCTCCCTCCAGGGCAGACATTACATCTGCTATGCACAGAAGGCTATTTTATTCAGTCCTTAGATGTACTGTGTTATATCATTTATATCAACAACTGTATTTGAAGTTTTATTCTTTATTCTATTTCATCCGCGTGCAAGTTTATTTCAGGAAACAACAAATGCAAATATCAGTCTTTGGTGTAGTCTGTGTTATATTTCAAAGGTCCATTTTATATACTACTCTCAAAAGTGAAGTAATTAAAATCAGTATTTTCATATTTAATGGTAATTATTTGTTCAGTCATATATTGGCATTACATGGTAAGTCATACATATTTAACCAAGCAGTGGTCCACTTCTGTCTGGAAAAATCTGCTCTCTTAATTCAAGCTTTTAAAGAAAGAAAGACATGGGAAGTGATGAAGAAGTGGATGGTTGACAGGTTCAACTGAATTTCAAGTATCACAGCCTTTTCCCACCTGTATTCAGTTTATTATTTTCCTTTGAATATAAAATGGGAATACAACAATAATCTGAAAGGCATAAACTTTTGTTGGTATTGTGTAGAATATAATTTTTTAAATTACACACTATTTCCTAAGTGTTAAAATACTTTGAAAATAAACAGTTTTCTTTAAGTCCAGAAAAACTTTCAAGCCTCAAGACATTCAGTTCAGTTCGGTTCAGTTGTTCAGTTGTGTCCAACTCTTTGCAACCCCATGAATCACAGCATGCCAGGCCTTTTGGTCCATCACCAACTCATAGAGTTCACTCAGACTCACGTCCATCGAGTCACTGATGCCATCCAGCCATCTCATCCTCAGTCGTCCTCTTCTCCTCCTGCCCCCAATCCCTCCCAGCATCAGAGTCTTTTCTGATGAGTCAACTCTTCACATGAGGTGGCCAAAGTACTGGAGTTTCAGCTTTAGCATCATTCCTTCCAAAGAAATCCCAGGGCTGATCTCCTTCAGAATGGACTGGTTGGAATCCTTGCAGTCCAGTGAACTCTCAAGAGTCTTCTCCAACACCACAGTTCAAAAGCATCAATCCTTCAGCAGATTCCATTTAAACCAGGTCCCAAAAGAAAGAAATTTGGGAGTAGCTTTAAATATAAAATGGGAATATGACTTCAGATAAGTTGCTGAAAATTATGCTTCAATTTCCCCTTTCCCAAAATCCACTAGGTTAATAATCTGCTTAAGGTGAAAACTACAAAAATAATAAAAAGCCCATTCCATATTAATGTTTTTTTCATGGAAGGATATTACGATATCAAAATTTACTAACACACATAGTAGCAGGATCTTTCTGAAAGAGCCCTCATCTCAACTGTCAGAGATTTAATAAGCTTATTTTACAAACTCAACTCAATTTAACTTTTTTTAAAAAGCATAATTTTACTTAAAATATGTGCTGGGTTTTAGTGAAATAGAGACTCTGCCTTCAGACAGTGCATTCAAAGGACATCCGGTATAGGAAAATTAATTGTCTCAACTGTAAAACAAATGTTACTTTGGGAATACACTTGAAGAGTTATCTCACAATGTAACTTATGAAGAGCATTTAATAAGTAAAGTTTGCAATTAAGCAGAGTCACAGCCTAACTTCTGTGATATTTATACTCAAAATAACTACATCCTTAAATGAAAAATAGATGGGTGATAAATCTAGGCTAAATCTAGATTTTTTACAGTATTAATTTCATTTTTGTATTTGTAGTATAATGTGTTTTTAAAGATGTGTGTGTTTTTAAAAAGTGAACACAATGTCTATTTTTTTTTCAAGTAAAATATGACATGTTAAATTTTCAAATATGTCAAAGACAATGCTCCATTTGAAATGTAGATCAGATGAAGTCTATTATTTTCTCACTCACCTCCAAGCAGAGCTGTGAACTGTGCATTCTCATTTATGTGCAAAGTAGGGGCATACAAAATTCACCTCAAAAGTGAAGCGACAACATGAAGATTGGGAGACTGAAAAGGGCAGCGCTCTTATCATGGGAACACCTTGAAAGGGTACACCTCAACTTGTACAGACAAGCTATTCTTGGAGAAACTCATGTAGGCAAATTTCCATAACTAAATATTTGAAAATCTGCATTTGTGTTTGATAACATGTGGTTTTGTGTTTAACTGCAGCAGAAGATGGTCATAAGAAAATAAATTCCAAAGGTTCCTTTCTCTAATTTCTAGAATTTGACTTTTTAGCTAAAGTATTATCATTTAAAGTACACAAGTACAAAAAAATAGCCTCACACCCTACCACCTCCTCTGTATGTAACAACTGAAATCCTAGGCCATAAGAGATTTAACCAATTATATACTTCTGCTCTTCTACACTTATATAAAAAATATGACATAATGGCTATATGTATCTGTTAGTGCCAATATGAAAAGGTATTGTTTGATACTGAAGATGTTTAAACAAAAACCGCCTTAAAATATCTGTACCCCCCACCCATAATGCCAGAAATGTCCACCTTATTTACTACAGTATTTCTTACATGTGTGTGTGTATTAGTTGCTTAGTTGTGTCTGACTCTTTACAACCACATAGACTATAACCCACCAGGCCCCTCCGTCCATGGGATTCTTTAGGCAAGAACACTGGAGTGGGTTGCCATTTCATTTTCCAAAAGGAACTACAGAAAGAAAGAAACTGAAATCACTCAGTCATGTCTGACTGTTTGTGACCCCATGGACTGTAGCCTACCAGGCTCCTCCATCCATGGAATTTTTCAGGCAAGAGTATTGGAATGGGTTGCCATTTCCTTCTCCAACAGTATTTCTTAAAGTGTGGCTATTGGGCCAAGTACATTAAGAAGATATGGAGATGTCTTTTCTTAAGCCACACCCAGGACCTAATGAGTCAAGATATCTGATGAGGTGCTCTGGATTCTACATTTTACAAACATCTTCCCAATGATTCTTGTGTCACTTATAAAAACTGATTAATACAAAAGTTACGGATAAAGTATTTCAATTTCATGTGACGAACCCAATACTCTTTAGGAAAGAGGCATGAAACCATAATTATGTCTGTACCTGCATGACTTAATTTCTAATTTTCTAATTAGTCTCCCGAAGATATGGAAGCCTGGGCTATGAGAAAGTTATTATGTGAGGCAAGAAAAGGTGGTATTGACTGTAAGCTTTATCTAATTTGTATTTCTCATCTAAACCAGCTCTGAAAGAATCAGAAACAGATAATTTGGAACATTTCTCTTTTCCAAAACCACTGAACAAATGCTTTTCACCTATATCCAAAAAAAGAAAATGCAAGGAAGAAGTAAGCACTTTATTAAAGTGACTTTTTGGATGAATACAGCTTGCCCATTAATGTAGGATGAGCTCTCAGCTCTCCTGTTTGGTCTGAAAACACATAACTGACAATTTGAAGTGATCAATATTTTACTCTTCATAAAAAGGCATTAGAGTACTTGGCACTGTATGCTGTAAAGTAATGATGTTAAAATTCATTTATGTGACATCCATTGTGTAATGTAAGCTGCATCTATAAAGGAAAATTAAACTTGGTAGTGACTTGTATTGCAAAGTCAACCACAGTTTTATTTTTTATTTGGTCTTCATCTTGGGATTCCAGATCTGTGAGGATATGTGAGCACACTGTACATACTTCAAGGCATAATTAGTATATTAGAATATTTTCACATGGAGACTTTTACTTTGCCTTTAGATATAGTTTTATTAGTTTTTGTACATTGATAAGGTCTTGGGTGTTTTGTTTTGCTTTTTTTCCTTTAGAATTGAAAGGTGAGTTCAGTTCAGTTACTGAGTCGTGTCCGACTCTTTGCGACCCCATGAATCACAGCACGCCAAGCCTCCCTGTCCATCACCAACTCCCGGAGTTCACTCAGACTCAAGTCCATCGAGTCAGTGATGTCATCCACCCATCTCATCCTCTGTCGTCTTCTTCTCCTCCTGCCCCTAATCCCTCCCAGCATCAAAGACTTTTTCAGTGAGTCAACTCTTTGCATGAGGTGGCCAAAGTACTGGAGTTTCAGCTTTAGCATCATTCCTTCCAAAGAAATCCCAGGNTATTCTTATTCATACTGCATATTTAATAACTTTTTTAAGTGGGTCAGATTCTTGGTATAAAAGTAGTCATCTTAAGGCTTCCTAAGCTGCCCTAACTTATAAAGCTGGTGACAAATTAATAGAAGTTACCAGAGCATCAACTAACCCACTCCAGTGTTCTTGCCTGGAGAATCCCAGGGATGGGGGAGCTTGGTGGGCTGCCGTCTCTGGAGTCGCAGAGTTGGACACAACTGAAGTGACTTAGCAGCAGAGCATCAACTATTGGTTATGATCTCAAAATGCAATTTTTATATGGTATTTCTTTTATTTTTAATTGGAGGATAATTGCTTTAAAATGTTGTGTTGGTTTCTGCCGTATCACCTATACAACAATTTAATACGGGACTTTTCATTTTGATAGTTATCAAAACCTCATGGAAAAATCACAGCTGATTTAACAGAGGCTTCACAAGTGCCTAGTTAGACACGACTGATTCATTTGCTGAAATTGATAGGGTAACAGGTAGGAAAGCCAGAGGTCCCTGAGTGGCAGGAAGAAATAAACTGCAAGTGGCAGACATTTTTTTCCTTCTCTACACAAAATTAAGTGAAAGTGAAAGTCACTCAGTTGTGTCTGACTTCTTAAGAGGCTTCTTTAATTCTGTGTTGACACCTGGTTCTGCCTTAAGCTAACCAATGCATTTTTCTTATGGAAATGTTTTTCTTAGCTATGTTAATGAAACTATATATTTGCTTTGGAATCTGCCTTTCTTCAAAATTGTTCTCCCTGAGACTATTTTTCTTTTCTCAAACCTTGGGCTGATAATGGTTCAACAAACCAGTATTCACATCAATTGTTTTATGTTTGGAGATGACAAACCTTGTGCCATTCTATCTCTGAAATGCATATTGTGAGAGGGGCCTGGTGAAACTCCCTCAGCCTTCAGGTGTTTCTTTTATCTGATTAGAAGCTCACTAACAGACATAAAACACCTTGCTAAAAACTAGCAAGGGGGCACTCTTTCTGTCCCCTTCTGATGTCTATGTCAGAAGCTTTCCCTATCTCTATTATACTTTAATAAAACTTTGCTACACAAAAAGCCCCAGTGGTCAAGCCTGATCTCTGGCCCCAGATCGAAATCCTCTCCTCCGGAGGTCACATATCCCAGCATAGAGAATAGCTTGCAGCAGCAACTTTTCAAAATGAAGAGCTGAAAAATTCTTTATTAAAACCTGACAGACTCCAAATTTAGAAGCTCCCACTGCAATACAGTAAATGTTCAATTTCAAAAATATACTTCATAAACAAGCAGATTATGAAAAAAGGTTGTCAGAGGGAGTATGTAATTTCCTTGGTTCTGTCTCTCTGCAGCAAAAATATGAAGTGGCAGACAGATCAGTGTTACAGCTCAGTTTTATTTGGCAAGCAAAGGAAAATACATCCTTGGGGTGTGAGGGCAGGCTGGCCCAAAAGATGTGAAGAGAAAAGGGGCCAGCGGCTCGGTGTTGGCTTCTCTCTTTATATGCTATTTTTCCTCCCCCTTACATAGAGCCTGCCCTATGTAAATCTGGCTAGCAGGAGGGCTGCTTGTTTCACCTGAGGTTCTTACTCCAGTCCTTGGACCTTCCTTTGTTCTATCTTCCCTTCTTTGTCTTTTACCCACCACCATTTTGGACTCCTCTTTCCTATTCTAATTACCTAACAGTTAAAAGAAATCTGGTGAGAATGTGGAATTATCTAACAGAGTAACTCCTATACAGCAGTCCCTATCTGCTTGGTTAGCATCTTTGAGCCATCAACAAAATTATTTAGTAAAAGAATGAGTTTAAAGACTCCACACTCTTACTGCACCTACCAAAAAGATAGGATTGTTCTAAATGTAGCAAGGAGACCTGCTGATTATCAGAAGTAGATAAAAGCTGCTCCTATGGTAAGCACAGAAAAGCCTTCTTGGCCAACTTTACCAGGAATCTGAAGGCGGTTGGCTGTCATAAAACTGTAAAAGGTAGGTGATTTTCTGTAGTTATGGTGTGTATAATGCCTGGATGACTGGAAGTTTGTCTTCAACAAAAGAAATCTGTTTAGATAGCAGTAAAGACTCTATCTTTACTGTCTTTGCTGTCTAGTAAAGACAATGACTCGAACAGAGGAAGACCTATTATTTCTATTGTTGTTCAGGGAATATGCAGATGTTTTCAAAGACCTGTAAGCTGTCATTGGTCTTCCCAGGTGGCTCAGTGGATGAAGAATCCACCTACAATGCAGGAGACTCAGGAGATGCAGATTTGATCCCTGGGACAGGGAAGATCCCCTGGAGGAGGGCATGGCAACCCACTCCAATAGTCTTGCCTGGAGAATCCCAAGGACAGAGGAGCCAGGTGAGCTATAGTCCATGGGCTGCAATGAGTTGGATGCAACTGAGCATGTAAGTTGTCATAGGCCATATCACCTTCAGTCCTCTGGACAAGTTAGAACAAATTAATCAACCACTAAAAACAAAATTCCACATTGACTGATTTAGCAACCCACCAACACTGAAATGGCTTAAGAGCTTTACCACTGGTTTTGTTTAAAAAAAAATAAATAAACGGGAAGCACCTCTCTTGAATTTTGAACTTATGTTTGGCAGGTCTATGAATTATGGTCTGTGAAGACATCCTGTGATTGAATTTAGCTGAATGCCCTCATAATCATGTTCAATACTTGAGTTATCTCCTCCTTGGAAACTCAGAGACACAGAGTCATAATGACCTGGAAAAACTCTCTGGAAAAAATCCTCCACCTCTATGGACAGAAGATTACATCTTCACAAAGATATTCTGCAGGAAAAATGGCTGTCATTATGCTGGGAGAGATCCTTTTACATGCTGCTGCTCACCCATATGTCTGTCAAAGTCACTGCCAAACCAACAGCTGGACCCATCTTTCCTGAGGTGGACTGGACTATGGTTCCAAATAACTTCAAATTTCAGGTTTTTTAGTAATTGATATTGTGGCTCAGCTTAACTGGAATGTGGTGTTCTAGCAAGCTTATTAGGAGAAGGCAATGGCAACCCACTCCAGTACTCTTGCCTGGAAAATCCCATGGATGGAGGAGCCTGGTAGGCTGCAGTCCATGGGGTTGCACAGAGTCGGACACGACTGAAGCGACTTAGCAGCAGCAAGCTTATTACCATTCTCGTAGACTGTCTTGCTATTCTTTTCACAGCAGGGTCATTTCAACTACTTTAAGAATCACAATTGCGTTAGCAGGCAGTTTTTACCAGCTTAGCCACTGGGGAAGACCCTTTACTAGAAAACAAACAAGCAACTTGTTACATGACTCTTTCTTTCTGTACTCCAAGTAATGGGCCCCATAATTCTATTTTTGATCACCTCTAAATTCTATTCCAAGTACGAACAGATTCTGGACTTAAAAACCAGACACCTGATTATTGACAAAGGAAAAAATTGGACCATCATCATTAGTAATTTTTGGTAAGAACAAAGTACAAATAATAAGCATTGAGATACTGAGGCTCGAAATTTAATTTTTAAAAGTTCTGTTAGCTAGTTTGATTAGAAGAATGGTATAAATAAGAAAAACATTTAAATAACAGATGAACAGAAATCTGGCATTTACAGAGAGAGACAGCAGTTGACAGGTCTAATGGCACTAAATTAGTTTTGGGATATGGGTCCTTGGCCAATCCCAATAAAGACAGATAAACCCATGGAGATTTAGTTGACTGTTATAATAATATAGTTACTGATTTAGACCTGAGACAAAAAAATATAAGGTTCATTGGGTGGACCTAATGTATATTAGATCCATATACATTAAACAATGGAATTTCAGTCTGTACCTTCAATGAGCATCATATTTTAAGACTGATACTAGATGACCACGAGTATCTTTGCATTCCACATCTGGGAAAAATTTGTGAAGACAGAACAATTCCTAAATAACCTAAGTTGTCACAGTCATGTGATGGTACTTATGCCATTGAATGAAATTCAGGAGGAATTTATTAGACCTTGCAAGGAAAGCTCTAGATTAAAAATCTAGAGTATTCAAACTCCATAGTTAAGCTGCCCCATAGGCTGGGATTGGCTAAAACTTGATAAAGAACTAATCATAACGTTTAGTAATGCACTGGAAAATGTGAACAATAAAGACATCACACCAATTTGTAAAATTCATGGTTCACTAAGCAAAATTTTTGTGCACTGCCAATCAAGAGTTTGATTTAACCATTCATCACAGGCATGATTTATTCAAAGGTCATTCCTCCAAGCAAATGACATACTATCTTTTTCAAAACTTAGTAATTTTGGTTTTTGTCATAATTCTAACAATTGCTTTGCATTTTACTATAAACTTGCTGGATATTTAGAGACCTGCAACTTGCTCAGAGAAAGGTGAAAATGGCAATGGAGTTAATTGGAAATAGGTGATATCACTATTTTATTACAGTAACAAAAATGGATTAAAAGTGTAAATACAAATCTAAAAGGAAAAAAAGAATTTCCCTGTTGAAAGTAAGTGAAGAGATTTCTCCTACCTCTCTTTTCTTAGAGGATTTACTTGACAGAAATATATAATTCTTAGTTCTTTCTCTGTCGGTTTGAAATGTAAATCTTTACAAAAGCTAAATAAGCCTCTTTCCAGCTTCCCAGAGCCAGGAATAACTTTCTCACAATTTTTTCTTTTTTGGAGGGGGGGCACTGTGTCATGTGGAATCTAGTTGGTGCCCACTGCAGAGGAAGCTCAGTCTTAATCACTGGATTACCAGTGGAGTCCAGGAATATCTTTCTCAAGGACCTGAAATATAACCATCAAAGAAGACAGCTATCTCCCAGTGTCTATGAGAAGGTGGCAACCAGACTTCTACACCAGCCTTGACTCAAGCTTCAAAACTACCATCTGTATAAAAGTGAGAAATTTATTTTCTTTTGGCTAAATCCTACTTAAGCAAATACAGATGGTCATCCCAACAATCAAGTGAATCTGGGATGAACTATGTGTGAAAATGAGACTTCCCAGATGGCTCAGATAGTAAAGAATCCACCTGCAATGTGGGAGACCTGGGTTTGATCCCTGGGTCAGGATGTTTCCCTGAAAAAGAGAATGGCAACCCACTCTAGTATTCTTGCCTGGAGAATTCAATGAACAGAGGAGCCTGGCAGGCTACAGTCTATGGGGTCACAAAAAGTCAGACATGACTGAGTGACTAACACAAGTACAATTACATGTATGACAAATGGTGTTGCCAAGTCTTCATACTTGAGAACTAGTTACTATTTACCTTGAAAATATGTATGCGATGAATTATATCTGCTTGACTATGACCAAGGGTGCGATATCTGTCTTTGGTATCTCTTAGTGCACTGCCTGTGATACCCATCAAATTCTTGTTTGATGCTTATTCAGTAATAAAACCCAAACTTTTCTTTCTCTTCTAGGCTTGCAGACAGTTTTTTGTGGGTTGGAAGGAGATTTTTTTTTAGTTGTATTTCCCCAACACACTCTGCAAATAACTGACCTGTAATCATAAAAAAGTATCAAGATGATGAAAGTAAAGGAAAGCTGAAGAAATTAATATAGATTGAAGAAGATGGACACACAACAATTAAGTGTAATTTGAGTCTAGATTGGATTCTTTTGAGTCAAATCAAATAGGAGGAACTGTTAAAACCAGTGAGTTTGGAGGATTAGTGTCAACCCACTGATGTTAACTTTCTTATTCTGGTGATTATAGTGAAGAATGTGCTTGGATGCAATACTAAAGTATTATTGTAGATCCAGCATATTTTCAAATGGTTTAGGAAATAAATAAATTTCTTGAACTGTTTTTTTCCGTAAGTTTGAGACTGTTCCAAAGTTGGTTGGGGGCAGGGAGAGAGTCAGGTATAAAGAGACACACACGTACTCATAAAAAAGGTAAGATCTGTTGACTTTTTCCTAGTTCTTTTTAAAAAATTCAGATACTTTTAAATCTCCATTCTGTGTCTCTTTTTCTCTTTAGAGATATCTACTCTGTAATGCATCTTTCCCACACAAGCTTATATAATACCTGCTGTTGTTCTGTATTTTAAACTATGTAAGTGGTACCATACATGCATGTATTTTGTAACTTATTTTTAGCTTTTATTTATAAATTTATATACTTTTTTACATCTTGCTAAATTTTATTTTTAACAGTAGTGTTGTATAAGCCTGAGTTTATCCATTCTGCTACTGAGAAACACATTGCTTTGACTTTTCTATTATAAATATAATTGCAGCATTATATAAAGTTAAAAAAATATCTTCTCTCAGAGTGTGGCTTACAGTTTTCCTCTTACTAATTGATGTTTGACATACGGGAGGCTTCAATTTTAATTCTGGCACATTTATCAATACATTTTTAATGGTCTGTCCCATTGGGTTTTTAAGAATTCTTTTTATAAAAGTTAATGCATTAGAAATATTTTTATAGGTACATCAGGAAAAAAAAAAAGTACANGAGGCTTCAATTTTAATTCTGGCACATTTATCAATACATTTTTAATGGTCTGTCCCATTGGGTTTTTAAGAATTCTTTTTATAAAAGTTAATGCATTAGAAATATTTTTATAGGTACATCAGGAAAAAAAAAAAGTACAATGGATTTTTTGAGAAAAGCCTATCTTGAAAAACAGAAAAATCTAAGTTAACTCACTGAAGGTGTGTGTGTGTGTATTCATTCATACAGATTGACAGCCTTAACCAACTCTAAATAAATACTAGTGTAACATTAAATGCTATCTACATAAAGAGAAGTTTGAAATTATTCATTTTCTGAGTTTGTTTGAGAAAACAGGCAAGATAGTCAGGCTTTTATTATTTGTCTTTCAGCTAATTATATGGGAAAATGTTTGAGAATATTATTAGCTGAATCTACTTCTAAAAATCATTTATTTATTCATTTACTTATCTATGCATTCAAGCAAGCCATCATTCATTTATTCAACAAATATTTGATCTGTAAATATTTATCCTAGTGCTTAGTATTTGCAATACTATTAGAAGCAAAACTGAACCTCTGTCCTTAGAGATTTTGTATTGTGGTAAGGCAAAATAGGCAATAGACAAAAAAAAAAAAAAAAAGAAAAAAAAATCAGTAACTACACAACACGCCAAGTGTTACAGAGGACAATATAGCAACAAGGATGGAGGTAAGGAAGCAGCTACTCTTTCAAGTAAGCTTTTTGAATAGAGCTTTATCTTTCATGTGCACAGATATTAATGAGTAAGACTGAGACACTTTTTAGCAAGTTAAGGTAGGAGATGGAAAAATAGAGGAGTTGACGCCAGGGTGCCTACCTATTTATACTTCATATGAAGTGGTAAAACTTTAAGGCTAATTTTGGCAGCAAAGTTTACAAATGCAACATGGAGGAAAGAGATTTAGGATCTGATAGGACTGGCTAGTTGTATTAATAATTCCAACTAAGGTAGGGAATGAAAAGTTCCCTTCCCTCTTTATTTTTACTGGTATTGATCAAAGAGACCTTAAAGGGAGAACATGGAAGCATGAGAAAAACTGAAAAGACAAAGTTTTCCTGCCATTTGAAGTCATTCTATCTATACTACCTATGAAGGTATTATATTCATTCATAAAAATAATATAATGAATGCTACTGCTTACTAAAAGACTACAAAGATAGCTGTTATCCAAATCAAGTGACTACTAAATACTCAAAAGTTACATAAAGGAAAGGATTTAGATATGTTAAAGAGTAATTTCAGTAGACAACTGGTAAACCATAATTTAAATAGACTCATATATAATGATCAGGGGATTAAGACAAGCATTTTAGATACCACAAAATGCAGTGGTTACTTGTGTTGGCAACTACTCCTCCATATGGCTTCAAATTTCTGTGAGCAGATGCTTCAGGTAGAATACTGGTGGATTTGCTATAGTGAGAAAAGTCAAATTTGTAGAATCTATTTCAAGAAATCTATCCTACCCCTGCCTCACCCACAAATGGAATACTGCATTCTGCAATGAGTGTGATTGGAATACAAGTAATTTTAATGTAGCTTTATGAACACCAGCAACAAACACTGAGTGTACTATCATTGACACAGAAATACTAGGTTCCATGATGCAAGTGGTCACACATCTTGTAAGCTTTAACTTAACCTCAATCTTAAGAAGCCAAAAAACAAGCAGGAGGCAGAAACTAATCTGTGTCTTAAACTATTAAGTTGGAAGCCCAGTATATAGTAATTTCTATAAAATAAGGTAAAGATTGAATTTTGAAAATCCTCTAAAGTGCATCTGTTTAAATATGAAAATTCTATGGTGGGGCGGGGTGGTATTAAAAATTGGAACTGCGTCTGAAGAGATTTGGTAGTCAAACAGCTTTTACCTTATTTCATAATTAGTACAGTCATTTTCCCAGATAGTATGTGTAACTAGGTCATGTTGCTTTTGCACCTTTCACAAACACGTTGAGTTCCTCTTGTTTTAACTGGCTATGATAAACAGAAACAGCCCTCCTTATATGAGGCATTAGACAAAACTAAAGTCTAGAAGCTAACAAGAGATCATTACACTAATCAAGCTACTGGTTAACATGGAACTTTTGTTTCCCCAAACTTTCTTTTAAAAAGCTGATATGATTATTAAGTGAAGAAAAATGTTCCTAGAGGCCAGGTTTCTGCTCTCTTGAATTTACTGAGAGCCTCAAAGAACTTTTGCTTATGTGGATTACATTTACTGATATGTACCATGGATGTGAGAGTTGGACTGTGAAGAAGGCTAAGCTCCGAAGAATTGATGTTTTTGAACTGTGGTGTTGGAAAAGACTCTTTGAGAGTCCCTTGGACTGCAAGGAGATCCAACCAATCCATTCTGAAGGAGCTCAACCCTGGGATTTCTTTGGAAGGAATGATGCTAAAGCTGAAACTCCAGTAGTTTGGCCACCTCATGCGAAGAGTTGACTCATTGGAAAAGACTCTGATGCTGGGAGNTCCAACCAATCCATTCTGAAGGAGCTCAACCCTGGGATTTCTTTGGAAGGAATGATGCTAAAGCTGAAACTCCAGTAGTTTGGCCACCTCATGCGAAGAGTTGACTCATTGGAAAAGACTCTGATGCTGGGAGGGATTGGGGGCAGGAGGAAAAGGGGACAACAGAGGATGAGATGGCTGGATGGCATCACTGACTTGATGGATGTGAGTCTGAGTGAACCCCGGGAGTTGGTGATGGACAGAGAGGCGTGGTGTACTGCGATTCATGGGGTCGCAAAGAGCTGGACACGACTGAGGGACTGAACTGAACTGAACCATATTAGAAATTAAAACCGTTATATTTGAAAATATTTATTAAATCATTAAAAATGTAACTATCCCAATATGTGGTTACTAAAATAACTTTTCAGGAATGATATCAACAAGATGGTAGTATGGAAGATCTGGACCTTCTTTCTTTCTACAAACACCAACTCAGCAACACATTATGGACAAATCTATAATAGGGATTTGTAAATCATTTTAATTTCAGTATAAAAGTTTAAAAAGAGGTATTAAAATAACTTTAAAATATATTAAAGCATATATAAGTAGATCTAAATTGTGATAACAGTAACAGAAAAGGGAGAAGTTCAATTATTTATTAAACTTTGTATTTTTTTTACCAGCTTAAATCATGTTCTAACTGGACATTATTGTAAGCTCAAAGTAACCACACCAAAAAAATCTAAAGAAGTTATATAAACAAAAACAATCAAAGCATATCAATAAATTTTTATAAATCAACAAAACATAAATGACAGCAAGAGAAAAGAGACAAAGAATTATAAGACTAACTGTAAAAGAAACAAATGATATCACTAAATACTTTCCTACCAATAATTATCTAAAATTTAAATAGATTTAACTCCTCAAAAGACAGTGTAACTGAATTGATAGGGAAAAAAAAAAAAGATTGAACTAGAAAAACCTTTAGATTTAAGGACACACATAGTCTCAGAGTAAGAGGACAGAAAAACATTTCATGAAATAGTAAATAAAAGATAGGATTGACTATACTTATAGCTATAAGACTAAGTAGAAATTAAAGGGACAAGTAAAATATTATGCAAATGTTCAACCTTACACAAAATAAAATGTTTATAAATATATTCACCCAATAACAGACTGCCTACATGTATGAAGTGAACACTGGCAGAACTGAAGGGAGAAACTGACATCAGTTCTACCATATCAAAGACTTCCTAAACCACATTCAATAATGGACAAAACATTCAGATAGAAGGTCAATAAGGATTTTTGTTGATCAGTCACTAAGTCATGTCTGACTCTTTGTGACCCTGTGGACTGCAACATGCCAGACATCGCTGTCCTTCATTCTCTCCCAGAGTTTGCTCCAACCCATGTCCGTTGAGTTGGTGATGCCATCCAACCATCTTATCCTCTGCAATCCCCTCTCTCCTCCTGCCCTCAATATTTCCCAGCATCAGGGTCTTTTCCAATGAGTTGACTCTTGACTAATGCTTGATTAGTGCTATAGATCAAATGTATCAAACAGACATAAGCAGAACATTACACAAATGGCAGCAGAATTCACATTCTTATCCAGCACATAGAGATCTTTCTCCACAACAGATCATATATCATAAACAAATCTTAAAAATTTAATAACTAAAATCATACAATTATCTTTTATGACCACAATGGAATAAAACTAAAAACCAATAGCAGAGGAGAAATAAGAAAATTCACAGATATATGGAAATTGAAACACACTTAAACTTTGAGTCAAAGAAGAAATTAAAAGGTCTTTTGAACAAAGGTCTTCTTTGGGTCACAGAAGAAATTTTAAAAATATCTCCATAAAAATGAAAATAGAAACAGCATGCTAAAACTTACAGGGGGTGAAAAAAAGAGTACTAACAGAAAAGTTCATAGTAATAAACACATACATTGAAAAAGAAGATTGAGCCACCTGCTATGTTCCTGGCATATTTCCATACATTGCCTCATTTAATCCTCACAATGCTGTAAAGAAACTATCATCATCATTCTTATTTAACAAACAAGGTGACTGAAACCCAGAAAAGACTCTCTTGACTAATGAGGCACACTAGTAAATATCAAGGGCCGAAAATCAAACATACCCTTCAGTTCAGTTCAGTTATTAAGTTGTATCATGTCTGACTCTGTGACCCCATGTACCGTAGCACCCCAGGCCTCCATGTCCATCAACAACTCCCGGAGCCCACCCAAACTCATGTCCATTGAGTCGGTGATGCCATCTAACCATCTCATCCTCTGTTGTCTCCTTTTCCTCCTGCCCTCANGACAAAATTCAACAGACTTTAATGATAAAAACTCAAACAGAAATATAAGTAAATTACCTCAATACAATATATGAAAAGTCCATGATTAACATTCAATACTTAAAGAAAAATGCTAGCTTTTCCTCTAAGATAAGGAATAAAGTAAGGATGTCCATTCTCATCAATTCTATTCAACATAGTTTAGTAAGTCCTGGGAGTCCAATTAGGGAAGGGGAAAAAAAGTAAAGAGCGAATGAAATCAGAAATAAAGAAGTAAAACAGTCCCTGTTTGCAAAAAATATGATCTTATATAAAGAAAACACTAAAGACTATTTTAAAAAACTATTAATACTATAAAATGAGCTTGTAAGACAGAAACTTAATATTTGTAACTCAACTGAATTTCAGTACACTAATGATGAACTTTATAAAAAGCATGTTAGAAAGATAGTTCTATTTATAATAGAACCAAAAGAGTAAAATACTTAGAAATAAAGTTAATTGAGGTGAAAGACTTGTATACTGAAAATTATAAAACACTGATAAATTAAGTAAGACACAAATAGATGGGAAGACTTTCCACATTCATTAATTGAAAATCCTAACTGTTGCTAAAAAGTCCCTCTTCCCCACAGCAATCTACAGACTCAAAAATCCCAAAGACATATTTTATAGAAATAGAATTCTACAATACATAGGGCCAACTCAATCTTGAAAAAGGACAACAAAGCTGGACAACACTTCCTAACTTCAAACTACATTACAAAGCCACAGTAATAAAAATGATGTGGAATTGGCACAAAGAGATACCAAGTGATGGAACAGAATAGAGCTCCCAGAAATAAATCCATGCCTATATGGTCAACTGATCTTCAATAAGGATGCCAAAAATATGCAGTGGGTAAATAACAGTCTCTTCAATAAATAATTAGAAAAATTGAAATTCAATAGTCAAAATCATGAAAATTGGACTCTTCTACCATACACAAAACTCTATTCAAAATGGATTAAAGACTTGGACCTGAAACTATAAAACTATTAGGAAAAAACAAGGGAAAACTTGACATTGATCTTGGCAACAATTTTATGAACATGGCACCAACAGTACAGGCAGCTGAGATTACAAACTCATCAAGTGAGACTGCATCAAACTAAACAGCTTCTGCACAGAATACAAACAACTGGATAAAAGACAATATAAGGAATGGGAGGATGTATTCACAAACAATATTTATGATAAGAGATCAACATCGAAAATCTATAAAGAATCCCTACAGCTAAATAGTAAAAACATTAATAATCCAATTAAGAAATGGGCTAATGACTTAATAGATATTTCTCCAAAGTTGACAAATGGCCAACAGGTATAATAAAAAAGCTAATCAGCACTAATCATTGGGGGAATGTCCATCAAAATCACAACGAACTCACCTCACATATTTCATGATGGCTATATTAAAAAATTAAAAATGTTTTAGAAAAGTATAGGGGAAAAAAAAGGAACTCTGTACTCCATCAGAGAAGGCAATGGCACCCCACTCCAGTACTCTTGCCTGGAAAATCCCAGGATAGAGGAGCCTTTTAGGCTGCAGTCCATGGGGTCGCTAAGAGTTGGACACGACTGAGCAATGTCACTTTCATTTTTCACTTTCATGCATTGGAGAAGGACATGGCAACCCACTCTAGTGTTCTTGCCTGGAGAATCCCAGGGATGGGGTCCCACAGAGTCAGACACGACTGAAGCGACTTAGCAGCAGCAGCAGCATACTCTATTGGAAATAATGTAAATGAGTAAACCCACTATGCGTAACAGTATTAGGGAACTCATAGAATTAAAAGTAGAACTGCCATATAATCCAGGTTTCCCAGGTGGTAAGAACCCACCTGCCAATGCAGGAGACATAATAGATGTGGGTTCAATCCCTGCGTCGGGAAGATCCCCTGGAGAAGGGCATGGCAACCCACTCCAGTATTCTTGCCTGGAGAATCTCCATGGACAAAGGAGCCTGAGGGGGCTACAGTCCATAGGGTCACACAGAGTTAGACATGACTGAAGTGACTTAGCAGCATGCACATCATATAATCCAACAATCCACTAATAGATCATCAATCAAAGGAATATATAATTACTATCTCAAAAAGATATTCAGTTCAGTTCACTTGCTCAGTCGTGTCCAACTCTTTGTGACCCCATGAATCGCAGCACGCCAGGCCTCCCTGTCCATCACCAACTCCCGGAGTTCACTCAGACTCACGTCCATCGAGTCAATGATGCCATCCAGCCATCACATCCTCTGTTGTCCCCTTCTCCTCCTGCATGATTTCATTTATAAAGTATCTTAAAATCAACTTCATAGAATCAAAGAGGGAAACAGTGATTGTCAGGGGGTAAGGGAAGGGGAAAATGAGGAATGTTAATTGAGAGGCATGAAGTTTCAGATAAGCTGATAAAAAAGATCTTGAGATGTGCTGCACAACATTGTATCTATTGCTAATAGCGTATCACACACGTAAAAGTTTAAGAGGGTAGATCTCATGTTAAGCATCCTTTCCAAATAAAATAGAGTTCATAGTCCTGAACTAGCAGGAAAGTCAGGTTATTAATGACATTTTGTACAATGTAAACAATAATGGCATATGCTGAATTTCTATGGTAGAAATGAAAATACAGGAACAGACTAAATATAAAAAAACAAATAACATATTTAGTGAAAACAACTATTTTCAAGAATAAAATGGTTAAAAAGGGTGGCATTACATTTCCTATTTGCAAATAACTTTAGTTTTTGGCTTAACAGAAGGCTGGTTACCTCACATCTGATTATGAGTTCTGTCTATTGTGGTGTATTATTTCAGTTGAGATATAAAAATAAAATCATCTCAAACAGATGTGTTCTTGGAAAAGAGGACTTTTAATAGTTTCAGAAAACTGTGTATTCTATGATTCTCAGCACAACCAACAAGTAGCAGCTTCTAAAAATTTAGTTTAAATGCAGATTCTGAAACCAAATCAATGAGCTTCTCATTCTCTTTTAAATTCACTTATTTTGCACTTTAAATGGTTTTTTGATCATAAATGATCTTGTAATATTATACTTTGGTCATTTGGAAAATATTGGTTTACTCGAACATCACTTTAATATCGCTACTGATACCTACAATATATACCTGAATCAGGAAACAGTCTTATACCTTTTACAGCCCAGTTGAAAATCTTATGAGTGGCACATTACTGGATTTAGGTTGAAAACGTCTCCACCACTATGGAGCACCATCCTATCATTCAGATGCCCAAGTTGCCAATTATGCTTTGGGTGATACCAGGAAGACATAGAGTGAGGAGCAGACAATATAGCAAAGTTTTGTAATAATAGATAATTACAGTATGTAAGAAAACACTAAGGAGAGAAGCCCAAAGCAAGTCCACTGTATACATTAACAGTATAAGCTGTATACATAAGAATGTACTACTCTATTCCCTATGGGGATGATGAGTGTCCTTTCTACCTGGGGTCATCGTATTCCAAGTATAACGATTCTTTCCCAGCTGAGTCAGAGCAGCACTCTGGTTCACTGGTGTTTGATCCCTGCTATCACAGATAGTTCTCTTCCAACACAAAGTCTGTGGAAGTCCTATGGTACTCCTAGATCAAACTGCGTTTGGAGGTTTAATGTACCAGCTAGCAGTCTCATTTCTTGATTGAGCAAGATGGCAGAGGAATAGGACAGGGAGACCACCTTCACTCCCATAAATTCATCAAAAGATCATTTGAATGCTGAGCAACTTACAGAAAACAACTTCTGAACACTGGTGGATGACACCAGGCACCCAGAAAGACAGCCCATTCTAGTTGAAAGGAGGTAGGACAAAATATAAAAGAAAAACAGAGACAAAAGAGTTAGGGATGGAGACCTGTCCTGGGGATGGAGTCATGAAGCAGAAGTTTCCACAGGGTAGGAAACCCTTTCACAGGCAGGTCTGTAAGCAGTTTTGGAATCTCGGAGGGCAACATAACCGGGAGGAAAACAAAACAAAACAAACAGAATACACACCTAACTGCAACTGTGGAAAAGAGAACTTTCCTGCAAAAGGTTCAAACCTAACAGGCAGCCTGGCCACTCACAGAACAAAGGATTGAGTGAATACCAAAGGAGAGCTAGTCACCGCTAATCTGTCACTCCCCACCTGGAGGCAGAAAGGCAGGCCTGCCACAATCAGAACCAGAAGGCAAGGGGCTGCTGCATCTTCCACCAAACTGCGAGCAGGCTCCCAGCTGCTAACCATATCTTCCTGAGATCCTGGATGGTTGACATCCCCAGAAGGGTCACAGACAGAGATGAGCTCCCCAGAGGAGACATACAGCACACCTGTGACGGTGCTCTCATGGTGCACCTGGGAAATCGAGCAGCAGGGACCCGGGAGGTGACTGAGATGCAGGCCCACTGGGACAGTGCGCTTGCCAAGTACATGGTTGCCTAAGCTGCTCTGACCTAGGAAGGGCACAAAACACATGCCCAACCCACAAGCCTGAGCCAGAACTGTGTCTGAGTTTCTCCTCTGGAGGTATGGATCAGCAGTGGCCTGCTGCAGGGACAGGGGCTCTGGGTGCAGCAGACCTGGGTATGGCATAAGCCCTCTTAGAGGAGGTTGCCAATAACCCCACCACAGAACCAACAGAACTTACACAGGACTGGAGAAACAGACTCTTGGAGGACACAAACAAAACCTTGTGCACACCAGGACACTGGAAAAGGAGCAGTAACCCCACAAGGAGTCGGGTCCCCATAAGTCTGACTCCCTATAAGGAGACTGACGCAGACTTCCCATGAGTGTCCAGGAGTCACTGAAAGAGGCATGAATGGGGAGTGGCTTGCTGCAAGGTTGGGGCCACTGAGCACAGCACTGCCTGTGTGGGACATTTTGAAGGTCTTCATTATCTTTATTACCTCCACCATACTTTGGCCTCACTTCAAGAAATGGGAGGGAACACAGCCCCACCCATCAACAGAAAATTGGATTAAAGATTAACTGAACATGGCCCCACCCATCAGAACAAGACAGTTTCCCACTCAGTCAGTCTCTTCCATCAGGAAGCTTCCACAAGTCTCTTATCCTTATCCATCAGCAGGTAGATAGAATGAAGACAACAATCACAGAAAACTAACCAAACTGATCTCAGCCTCATCTAACTCAATGAAACTATGACCCGGGCCTTGTAGGGCCAACCAAGACAGATGGGTCATGGTGGAGAATTATGACAAAGCATGGTCCACTGGAGAAGAGAATGGCAAACCACTTCGGTATTCTTGTCTTGAGAACCCCATGAACAGTATGGAAAAAAAAAAAAAAAAAAACAGGACACTGAAAGATGCACACCCCAGGTCCGGTATGTGCCCAGTATGTTACTAGAGATCAGTGGAGAAATAACTACAGAAAGAATAAAGAGATGGAGCCAAAGCAAAAACAATATCCAGTTGTGGATGGGACTGGGGATGGAAGTAAAGGCTGATGCTGGATAAAACAATATTGCATAGGAACCTGGAATGTTAGGTTCATGAATCAACATAAATTGGAAGTGGTCAAACAGGAGATGGCAAGAGTGAACATTGACATTTTAGGAATCAGTGCACTAAAATGGACTGGAATGGGTGAATTTAACTCAGATGACCATTATATCTACTACTGCAGGCAGGAATCCCTTAGAAGAAATGGAGTAGCCATCTCAGTCAACAAGAGTCCCAAATGCTGTAATTGGAAGCAGTCTCAAAAATGACAAAATCATCTCTGTTCATTTCCAAGGCAAACCATTCAATATCACAGTGATCCAAGTCTATGCCCCAACCAATATTGCTGAAGCAGCTGAAGTCAAACGATTCTATGAAGACCTACAAAACCTAGAACTAACACCCAGGAAAGATGTCCTCTTCATTATAGGGGACTGGAATGCAAAAATAGGAAGTCAAGAAACACCTAGAGTAAGGCAAATTTGGCCTTAGAATACAAAATAGAGCAAGTAAAAGGCTAACAGTTTTGCCAAGAGAACACGCTGGTCACAGCAAACACCCTCTTCCAACAACACAAGAAAAGACTCTACACATAGACATCACCAGACAGTCAATACTGAAACCAGATTGATTATTCTTTGCAGGCAAAGATGGAGAAGCTCTATACAGTCAGCAAAAACAAGACCGGGAGCTGACTGTGGCTCAGATCATAAACTCCTTATTGCCAAATTCAGACTTAAATTGAAGAAAGTAGAGAAAACCACCAGACTATTCAGATATGGCCAAAATCAAATCCCTTATGATTATACAGTGGAAGTGACAAGTAGATTCAAGGAAATAGATCTGATAGACACAGTGCTTGAAGAAGGTTCATGACATTGTGCAGGAGGCAGGAATCAAGAACATCCCCAAGAAAAAGGAATGCAAAAAGGCAAAATGGTTGCCTGAAGAGGCCTTACAAATAGCTGAGAAAAGAAGAGATGTGAAAGGCAAAAGAGAAAAGGAAAGGTATACCCATTTGAATGGAGAGTTCCAAAGAATAGCAAGAAGAGATGAGAAAAACTTCCTCAGTGATCAATGCAAAGAAACAGAGGAAAACAAAGAATGGGAAAGACTAGAGATCTTTTCAAGAAAATTAGAGATACCAAGGGAACATTTCATGCAAAGATGGGCTCAATAAAGGACAGAAATGGTATGGACCTAACAGAAGAAGATATGAAGAAGAGGTGGCAAGAATACACAGAAAAACTATACAAAAATGATCTTCATGACCCAGATAACCACAATGGTGTAATCACTCACCTAGAGCCAAACATCCTGGAATGCAAAGTCAAGTGGGCCTTAGGAAACATCACTACAAACAAAGCTAGTGGAGGTGATGGAATTCCAGTTGAGCCTATTTCAAATCCTAAAAGATGATGCAGTGAAAATGCTGCACTCAAAATGCCAGCAAACTTGGAACACTCAGCAGTGCCCACAGAACTGGAAAACGTCAGTTTTCATTCCAATCCCAAAGAATGCTCAAACTACTGCATGACTGCACTCATCTCACATGCTAGTAAAGTAATGCTCAAAATTCTCCAAGCCAGGCTTCAACAGTACGTGAACAGTGAACTTCAAGATGATCAAGCTGGATTTAGAAAAGGCAGAGGAACCAGAGACCAATTTGCCAACATCCACTGGATCACAGAAAAAGCAAGAGAGTTTCAGAAAATATCTACTACTGATCTATTTACTATGCCAAAGTCTTTGACTGTGGATCATGACGAACTGTGGAAAATTCTTAAAAAGATGGGAACACCTGACCTGCCTCCTGAGAAATCTGTATGCAGGTCAGGAAGCAACAGTTAGAACTGGACATGGAACAACAGACTGTTTCCAAATCGGGAAAGAAGTACATCAAGGCTGTATATTGTCACCCTGCTTATTTTACTTATATGCAGAGTATATCATGAGAAATGCCAGGCTGGATGAAGCACAAGCTGGAATGAAGATTGCCAGGAAAAATACCAATAACCTAAGTTATGCAGATGACACCACCCATATGGCAGAAAGTGAAGAACTAAAGAGCTTCTTGATGAAAGTGAAAGAGGAGAGTGAAAAAGTTGGCTTAAAACTCAGCAATCAGAAAACTAGGATCATGGCATCCAGTTCCATCACTTCATGGCAAATAGATGGGGAAACAATGGAAACAGTGACAGGCTTTATTTGGTGGGGCTCCAAACACACTGCAGATGGTGACTGTAGCCATGCAATTAAAAGACACTTGTTCCTTGGAAGGAAAGCTATGACCAACCTAGACAGCATATTAAAAAGCAGAGACATTACTTGCAGACAGAGTTCTGTCTAGTCAAAGCTATGGTTTTTGCAGTAGGCATGTATGGATGTGAGAGTTGGACTATTAACAAAGTTGAGCACTGAAGAATTGATGCTTTTGAACTGTGATGTTGGAGAAGACCCTTGAGAGTCCCATGAACTGCAAGGAGATCCAACCAGTCCATCCTAAAGGAAATCTGTCCTGAATATTCACTAAAAGGACTGATGCTGAAGCCGAAACTCCAATACTTTGGTTCCTGATGCAATGAACTGACTCAATAGAAAAGACCCTGATGCTGGAAAAGATTGCAGGTGGGAGAAGAAGGGGACAACAGAGGATGAGATGGTTGGATGGCATCCCTGATGTGATGGACATGAGTTTGAGTAAACTCCAGGAGTTGCTGATGAACAAGGTGTCCTGGCGTGCTGCAGTCCATGGGGTGCAGAGTCAGACACGACTGAGCAATGAACCGAACTGAGCAGTCTCATGGAAAACTCAACACTCCAGTTCACCTCTTACACTGTTGGTTGTAATGTAAACTGGTGCAGTCACAATGGAAAACATCATGAGGGTCCTCAAAAAACTAAAAATAGAGTTGCTAATGATACAGCATCCCACTCCTGTCACATGCAATGAAATACTACTCAATCATCAAAAAATAATGAAACAATGACATCTGCAGCAACACAGATGGACCCAGAGATTATCAAACTAAGTCAAATAAGTCAGAAAGAGAAAGACAAATAATGTCATACAATATCACTTACACACAGAACCTAAAATATGATACCAAATAACACATCTATGAAATAGAAACAGACTCACAAATATAGAGAACAGGCTTGCGGTTGCCAAGGGGGAGGGCTAACAAGAGAGGAAAGGAATAGGATTTGCAGATTAGCAGAGGCAAATTATTATATTAATATATAGGACATACGAACAATAAAGTCTTATCATATAGCACAGGAAACTATATTCAGTTATGGAAAAGAATATTCACATATATAACTGAGTTACTTTGCTGTACAAAAAAAATTTACAAAGTTAATATAGTTACAAAGTTACAATCTAGTTACAGAGTTAACTATACTCCTGCCAGGCTCCTCTGTCTATGGAATTCTCCAGGCAAGAGTACTGCAGTGGGCAGCCGTTCCCTTCCTCAGGGGATCTTCCCAATCCAGGGATTGAACCTTGGTCTCCCCCACTGCAGGCAGATAACTTGACCATCTGAGCCACCTGGGAAGCCCTGTAAATCAGCTCTACTTCAATAAGATTAAAAGATGCTTCAGAGTTCAGATAATTTTCCAACCTTGTGCTTATTCTATCAATATGTGTAATGGGAACTACGTAAGTGATGGGTAATAAGCATGGCTCCTCTTTCTTTGGTAAACATGTTGTAGGTGTGATAGCAGTTTGGGGGTAACAGGAAACAAATATTCTTAGAGGCCTACTGTAATGAGGTAAAATATTTATGAACCCAAAAAGGGACATTAGAGGGAGCTATTTTCTGGCGACAAGCTGAACCTGCAAAGGATGCTAAGTTACAGAAGAAATGAAATAATGCCACTATCAGAGAACCATATCCATCAGCAATGGTTCAACCAGGCTAGTACTCTTGCCCAGAAAGGATTATTAGATATTTATTCACCATGAAATGAATTTGTAAGGAAACAATGGTAATCTTATTGTTTACCATTGTTGGCAGGACATTACTGGACAATGTGTCCTTTATTGTCATCTGTTAGTGACTAGTAATAACAGAGGCTTTAAAAAAATGTATCTGTTTTGTGATGCAAAAAGTTAGAATTGCATAGAAAGAAAACAATGTCATCCTTGGGAGGAAAAGAAGAGATAGATGGTAGTGCCACACAATGGCACCTGGAAGCCAATGCATTCAAGTATTCTATAATATGACAGATATTACTGTGCCCACAAAGCAGATGAAATTCAAAGTTCACTGAAAAAATATCTCCAGTTACCCCCTCAAATTCTGAGGGTACATGGTATATGGAGAAATGTCACTTCTACTGGAAACAAAGAAAAGCACTGTAAATTTTAACTGAAGAATGTTGTATCAAACATTAATCTTCCCACCACAGCTATTTAGTGTAACAGAAGTTTTATAGGTTCATTGACAGAACTAAATAAAAAACTAGGCTGTATAAATGATGATCTCCAAGAACAGAAAATAATTTGGAAATTTGAGTTCATGTTTCAAATTGTTAGGATATATATGGAAACCAAATTTTACTGAAAAAGTAAATTTTAACTTTAGAAAAATTACTCAATGCCTTCAGCATACAAATAGATTCAAATAACACTGGAACAAGAGTATATTTAAGGTAATTCAGGTGATTATCAAACATGAGAAGATCTGCACCCCATTTGACAGTGCTTACCAGTCTGATACCTGATTAAAAAAATGTTTACCAGTCTGATACTTGGTAAAAAAAAAAATGTTGCAGGTAAACAAATGAACCTAATCCAGAAAAATATTAAAAATTTTCACATGAAAGGAAACATGGGGAGAATGAGTTGAAGAGTACTGGGTTAAAGAAAAGGAAAGTATAAATTGCATAAATAAAAAAATATATGTAATTGTATTTTTTCAGTACTTATCAAAATCTTAAACATTTTAAAAAACTAAATTCTATTAATTACCTTTTGACAATAAACAGGTACCTCTATTTATATAATCTACTTTGTACCAAATACCATATGGAGCTACTTAGATTACATGGCACATAATCTTCTAAAAACCATGAAGCAAAACTGACATACTTAGGTGGCAAATGTTTATAGATCCTTTTCAACATTTTTACATGATCATAACTTTTAAAAATCCCCAATATTTTTAGCCTATCTATATTGTTTAAAGCACTCAGTCTCTCTATTACAAGTTGAGTCTGATCATTTTCAATGAAAGAATGGTCTTGCTGACAAAGCCAGTTCTCTACTAGAGCTAAACCATCAAAAATAACAAGAGCAAATTTAATTAGAAAAAAGTTAATTAAAATTACAAAGTAAATTTGGCAACAAAGTTCTTCAAATATCTGCCACATTGGCGATTAAGCAGTTATAAACTAGGAATTAGTTTACAATAATTTAATCATAGAGTATAATAATGCTACTTCCAGAATATGAATGATTCTAAT
The DNA here is from genome assembly GCA_006410875.1 of Neotragus pygmaeus. NCBI lineage: Eukaryota > Metazoa > Chordata > Mammalia > Artiodactyla > Bovidae > Neotragus > Neotragus pygmaeus. The sequence goes on along the minus strand of SJYV01005435.1, from coordinate 367,241 downwards.
TTTTTAATGGTAAATGCATATAATGTTCAATGGCAAATGAATCTGATTTCATATAAGGTGTTTATATGAAGATAAATCAAGTTCATTTATTCTGGGTAAGTATATTTTGAATATAGGCATTATATTTTCTAATTTTTATTTTTAAACAAATTAAATACAAAGTTCTACAATCATCAGGAACACTTAATCTTGCTTTTTCCTTCTGAAAATTCAAGTATATTCTATCACAAAATGGTGGTCAACAGCTATTCACATCCTTAAAAATTAGTAACACTCTTGAAAAAAACCCTCCTTAAAAACTAGAATAGTACTTTTGAGGAATTATTCTATTGTTTTGAAGCAAAACCTACTTCAGTTCAGTTCAGTCACTCAGTCGTGTCCGACTCTTTGCAACCCCATGAATTGCAGCACGCCAGGCCTTCCTGTCCATCACCATCTCACGGAGTTCACTGACTCACGTCCATTCAGTCAGTGATGCCATCCAGCCACCTCAACCTACTTAGAGCCATCAGTTGTTAACAGTATGATTTAAGAAAACTATGTCAATTTTCTGAGCATCAGTTTCTTCCTAGTTAGAATAGGTGACACATGTCCTACTTGTTAATTTATAACGTCAAACAGATTTAAAAAAAAAAAAAACAGGCACTCAATTATTTTATCTGTTTACCTTAAGTTTAGCGTAAGTTTAATATGCTACATTATTTTGTAATTATAAATTAAATAAATTTAGCTGTATGTGATTCTATACATTTTTTAAAGCTTTCTGTCTTTTTATTACAACCACAGTTTGTAGCTGCCTCAATTGTGAATATATTACTGTGTTACAAAAGACTGGGTTACTGTAGGGAAGGAAGTAGGTAAAGCTTCTGTATGGACAGCAAATTAACACGCTAACTCTCCTTTCATATATTTTGAAAGTAAGTATTTAGATTTCTCTGAAATATATTATTATGACCAGATTTATTCCTGGAATTTTTTGATGAAAGCAAAGCGGAACAGAGGCCTGGGAGCTTTAACTGAGGTGAGTAGTTGGAGGTATAGTTACACCATATAACAAAAATGTTGAGAGCCAGAATTCTAATCCTTCTCATGGACAATACTGAGGTAGGAAGCAGTGCTTCCTACTTCCATTGCGGGCTGTGCCTGGAGCCCATAGTGAGCAAAACATCAATTATTGAGCCAGAATCTGAGAGAATAACCAAATCTTTGTGCTGTACCTAAACATAGTGACTATCAGCTCAAAAGAATTAGTATTATTGTGAATTTCACAAGTTAATATCCTCAATGTCCAAGATGCAATAGTTTAAAAAACAAAAAAAAAACCCTCATCATACCAAGAATCTAGACAACTTGAACGAGGAAAACACAAAAAGATGCCAGTACTGAAATAACTTTGATGGAATTTTCTGATAATTTTAAAACAAAGAGATATGAAAAAGAATCAAAGGAGATTTTTATAACTGAAAAATAAGATAAATGTATTTTTTTAAATCTCACTACTCTCAAAAGTAAAGTGCAGGGGACAAAGGAAAGAATTAGTAAATTTGAAAACAGACTCATAAAAAATTACCCAACCTGAAAAAAAACATAAAATTGTATAATAAAACAATTAAGTAATCTATGGGCTAACAAGAAAAAAAAAAAGAAAAAAACACCTAACATATATATATTAGAGAAAGAAGAAAGAATTAAAGACAAATTATATTTTAAGGAATATTGGCTAAATTTGACATTGTACTGTATTTATTCAAGATGTGAACCTTGGGGGTGGAAATACATAACTGTGTTTTATTTTTGCAAATTCTACTGAGCATGTAACTATCCCTAAATAAAAGTNATTAAAGACAAATTATATTTTAAGGAATATTGGCTAAATTTGACATTGTACTGTATTTATTCAAGATGTGAACCTTGGGGGTGAAAATACATAACTGTGTTTTATTTTTGCAAATTCTACTGAGCATGTAACTATCCCTAAATAAAAGTTTAAAATATGTTTTAAACCCATAAAAATTACAGTACTATAGTACACATACAGGGAGAGACATACGATTATAAGAAAGAATATACTTATATATAGCATGGCACTTTTTTGTGTGCGTTAAATATTCGCAAGAAATTTGTTAAACTGACAGATAAAAGGATCAAAGTCCTTCATATTGTATTTTTCGAGTCTGTGGTCTGTGATCAACAATATTAGTAGTCAGTTTTTTAAATTATTTTGTTGTTCCCTCCCAGAAGAAAAGTATTATCTAAAATTCTACAAAAAGAAATTGTTTTCCAGTGGAACAGTCTTCTAGGAGCACCCAGAAGCTTTTATTGGAACTAACTTTTCACAAATTGTTTTGTAAATATACCTTAATACATGAATATTGAATAAAATTACAATAAAATTAAAAATAGGCAAAGGTTGCAAACAGAAGCAAAAAATATTCAGTAAAAAGTTTAAAAAAAAACTCTTAGTTAATGGATGAAGGGTTGAATTAGAATAAATGGTAATGATTTTGAAATATTTTATCAAATTAATTCTGCAAATATTAAAGAGTAAAATTTAGAACATTAACAAAAAATATTCATAAACTATAATTAATGTTGTAAGTACAGAGCAAAATCCACTATAGAAATAAAATTACAACTTAATTCCAAAAAAAAAAATCAGCAAAAATTAAGGGTCAGTGGGGAAAAAATGACAACATTCCACTTGAGTAAAATATGAAATAATGAAGCAAGCTAGTTATAATATGGGAGGGAGGGCAGCATTCAGAATCATCTGAGTCAAGTAATAAAAACAGCAAGAGTACACAAAAGAGTTATTACCCACGAGTCTTAACTTAACCATAACAGAAACCAAACTCACTTGAAACGTATGGACTTCCTAAAAATGTTGCATGAGTCCACTGTGGCTTCAGAAGATTCATCTGACTTTATGAATTCAAGAAACATACCAGGTCATGTCTATTAAGACAGTGATCACACCACTCTTGAGGTTAAGAAAATTCTAGAGGTAAATACAGTGATACAATTATGCTGAAAAACTTCAAACACAAGCAAATTATACCCATAATATCAATTCTTGGTTAGAGTCCAGAAAATTGTGTGTAATTTTTAAGAATATTTGGCACATTTGAGAATATAAAAGAACAATTTGTGAAGCCAATTTTAAATAGAGTAGGGCAAAATTTATCAATATCTCCCATTTCTTTTGCAATAAATTAGAATTAAGGGGATTGGTACATAAATAGCTGGGTATGCAAGTCCAGAAAAATGTTAATTGAATCTAGGAGAGAATATATAGTTTTTCACCATAAAGCTCTGGCCTGGACATTTTGCTATTTATTAGAAAATTATCATAAAACTGCTTGAAGAAAGAAAAAAGATAATAAGACTAAAATATGAAAGAATACTATTAAAAATCTAGAGATTGACATTTTCACATATGGTAGCAACTAATAACATGTAGCTATTTAAATTAAAGGAAATTAATACTTTATTTCCTCAGTCATCTAGCCCTATCTCACACATATTCACATGTAGCTAGTGGCTACCATATTGGACAACACTGTTATTTGTTGCCGTTGTTGTTCAGTTGCTCAGGTGTGTCTGACTGTTTGCAATCCCATGGACTGCAGCACACCAGGATTTCCTCTCTACCATCATCTCCCAGAGCTTGCTTAAACTCATGTCCATTGAGTCAATGATGGGATCCAACCATCTCATCTGACATCCCCGTCTCCTCTTGCCTTCAATGTTTCCCAGCATAAGGGTCGTTTCCAATGAGTCTGCTCTTTCCATCACGGTGGTCAAGGTATTGGTGCTTCATATCAGTCATTTTAATGAATATTCAGGGTCGATTTCCTCTAGGATTGACCGGTTTGATCTCCTTGCAGTCTAAGGGGTTCTCAAGAATCTTCTCCAGCACCACAGTTCAAAAGCATCAATTCTTCATTGCTCACCTTTCTTTATAGTCCAACTTTCACATCCATACATGACCAATGAAAAACCATAGCTTTGACTATCAAGACCTTTGTCAGCAAAATAGTGTTTTTGCTTTTTAATGCACTGTATAGGTTTGTCATAGCTTTTCTTCCAAGGAGCTAGTCTCTTTTAATTTCACGGCTGCAGTCACCATCTGGAGTGATTTTGGAGCCAAGAAAATAAAGTCTGTCACTGTTTCCATTGTATCCTCATCTATTTGCATAAAGTGATGGGAGCAGCAGAGGCCAAGATCTTCGCTTTTTTGAATGTTGTGTTTTAAGCCAGATTTTTGACTCTCCTCTTTCACTTTCATCAAGAGGCTCTTTAGTTCGTCTTCACTTTCTGCCATGAGGGTGGTGTCACCTGAGTATCTGACGTTATTAATATTTCTCCCATCAATCTTGATTCCAGCTTGTGCTTCATCCAGCCTGGCATTTCTCATGATGTACTCTGCATATAAGTTAAATATGCAGGGTGACAATATACAGCCTTGATGTACTCCTTTCCCAATTTGGAACCAGTCTGTTCCAATTCTAACTGTTGCTTCCTGACTTGCACACAGATTTCTCAGGAGGCAGCTAAGGTGGTCTGGTATTCCCATCTCTTTTTTAAAGAATTTTCCACAGTATGTTAGGATCCACACAATCAAAGGCTTTGGTGTAGTCAAAGAAGCAGCAGCAGATTTTTTTCTGGAATTCTCTTGCTTTTTCTATGATCCAAATGATCAATTTGATTTCTTGTTCCTCTGCCTTTCCTAAGTACAGCTTAAACTTCTGGAATTTCTCAGTTCATGTACTGTTGAAGCCTAGCTTGGAGAATTTTGAGCATTACTTTGCTAGTGTGTGAAATCAGTGCAGATGTATGGTAGACTGAAAATTCTTTAGCATTGAGATGAAAACTGATCATTTCCTGTCCTGTGACTACTGCTGAGTTTTCCAAATTTGGTGGCATATTGAATTCAGCACTCTAACAGCATCATCTTTTAGAATTTGAAATAGCTCAGCTGAAATTCCATCACTTCTATTAGCTTTGGTCATAGTGATGCTTCCTAAGGCCCACTTGACTTCACACTCCAAGATGTCTGGCTCTAGGTGAGTGATCACACCACTGCAGTTATCTGGGTTATTAAGATCTTTTTTGTACAGTTCTGTGTATTCTTGCCAACTCTTCTTAATATCTTCTATTAGGTCCATACCATTTCTGTCCTTTTTTGTGCCCATCTTTGCATGAAATGTTCTGTTGGTATCTCTAAATTTCTTGAAAAGATGTCCAGTCCTTTCCATTCTATTGTTTTCCTCTATTTCTTTGCCTTGTTCACTTATGAAGGTTTTCTTGTCCCTCCTTGCTATTCTTTGGAACTCTGCAATCAAATGGGTGTATCTTTCCTTTTTTCCTTTGCTTTTTGCTTCTTTTTTCAGCTATTTGTAAGGCCTCCTCAGAGAGCCATTTTGGTTTTTGCATTTCTTTTTCTTGGGGATGGTTTTGATCACCACCTCTTATACAATGTCATGACCTCTGTTCATAGTTCTTCAGGCACTCTATCAGATCTAATCCCTTGAATATATTTGTCATTTCCACTGTGTAATCATAAGGGATCTGATTTAGGTCATACCTGAATGGTCTAGTGTTTTTCCCTACTTTCTTCAATTTATGTCTTAATATTGCAATAAGGAGTTCATGATCTGAGCCACAATCTGCACCTGATTTTGTTTTTGCTGACTGTATAGAGCTTTATCTTTGGATGCAAAGAATATAATCAATCTAATTTCAGTATTGACCATCTCTAAAACTGTGGAGTAGAAGGTCATACACTCACCTGCTGGGAGAGCACCAAAATCGCAACTAGCTGCTGAACAACCATCAACAGGAGAATGTTGGATCCTGGCAAAAAAAGATACTCCATGCCCAAGGGCAAAGGAGAAGCTCCAACAAGATGGTAGGAGGGACACAACAGCATTTAAAATAAAATCTCAGACCTGACAGAGACACTCAGAGAGCATAAACAAAATGTTATGCACACCAGGACTGAGGGAAAAGAGCAGAAACCCCCACAAGAGACTGAGCCAGACCTGCCCTTAAGTGTCTCCTGCAGAGGCATGGGTCAGCAGTGACCTTCCATGGGGACAGGGGCTCTGGCTGCAGCAGATGTGGGAGGCACAGCATGTGGCATCAGTCCTCTTGGTGGAGGTCACCATTAGCGCCATATAGAGCCACCGAGCAGACAACCCATAAACTGGAGAACAATTATACCAAAGAAGTTCTCGCACTGTTGCAAAAGTTCTAGGCCTACAACTGATTTCCCAACCTAGGTATCCGACAAAAGGACTGAGAATCCCCAAGGAAACAGACTCTTGGAGTGCACAACAACTGCTTGTGTGCACCAAGACCCAGGAGAAAGGAGCAGTGACTCCACAAGGGACTGAGCCAGACTTGCCTGTGAGTGTCTGGCAGTCTCTGGCAGAGGTGTGGGTCAACAGTGGAGTGCCACAGGGTCAGGGGCATGACTACAACAATCCTTGGACTCACAGTATGCTGGCATAAGTCCTTTTGAGGGAGGTTGCCATTAACCCTACCATAGTTTGGCCTAAGAGAACACAGACCCAACCATCAGCTGAAAACTGGATTAAACATTTATTGAGCATGGCCCTGCCCACCACAGCAAGACCCAGGCTTACCCACAGCCAGTCCCTCCTATGAGGAAGCTTCCATAAACCTCTTATCCTCAACCATCAGAGGGCAGACAGAATGAAAGCCACAATCATAGAAACTGATCACATGGATCACAACCTTGTCTAACTCAATGAAACTATGAGCCTTATAGGGCCACCCAAGACAGATGGGTCATGTTGGAGACTTCTTATAAAATATGGTTCAGTGGGAAAGGGAATGTCAAACTCCTTCAGCATTCTTGCCTCGAGAACCCCATGAACAATATGAAAGGGAAAAAAAGATGCAACACTGAAAGATGAACTCCCCAGGTTGGTAGGTGCCCAATATGCTACTGGAAGAGAGTTCAGAAATAGCTCCAGAAGGAAAGAAGAGGCTAAGCCAAAGCAGAAACAACACCCAGTTGTGGATGTGCCTGGTGGTAAAACTGAAGTCCGATACTGTAAAGAATATTGCAAAGGAACCTGGAATGTTAGGTCCATGAATCAAGGTAAATTGGATGTGGTCAAATAGGAAACAGCAAGAATGAACATCAACATTTTAGGAACCAATGAAATAAAATGGACAGTAAAGGATGAGTTTAATTCAGATGATCATTATATCTCATATTGCAGGCAAGAATCCCTTAGAAGAAATTGAGTAGCTGTCACAGTCAACAAGAGAGTTCGAAATGCAGTATTTGGGTGCAATCTCAAAAACAACTCAATCTCAGTTGAGTGATGAATGATCTTGTTTCCTTTCTAAGGCAAACCATTCAACATCATAGTAATCAAGGTCTATGCCCCAAACACTAATGCTGAAGAAGCTCAAGTTGAATTGTTCTATGAAGAAGTGCAAGATGTTATAGAACACCAAAAAAAAAAAGATGTCCCTTTCTTTCTAGGGGACTGGAATGCACAAGCTGTAAATCAAGAGATACCTGGAGTAACAGGCAAGTTTGGCCCTGGAGTACAAAATAAAGCAGGGCAAAGGCTAACAGTTTTGCCAGAGAAGGCACTGATCATAGGAAAAGTCCTCTTCCAACATTTCTATGGACCCATATTAAAGATAACCATGGCAACTATAGCTAATAATACCATATTTTATATTTGCAGGTTGCAAAAGGAGTAGATCTTTAAGGTTCTCATCTCATATACCCACAAAGAAAATATAACTATCTGAGGAAATGAATGTTAACTAAATGTGGTAATCATTTCACAATACATAAATGTCAAATCATTATGCTGTATACATTAATACTATGTTATATGTCAATTATACCCCAATAATTGAGGGATAGCCTGAGGGAAGCCTGGCGTGCTGCAGTCCATGGGGTCACAAAAAATCAGACACTACTCAGTGACTGAACTGAACTTAATACCAGGGGAGGGTAGACAACTCTAAAGTAAATTACTTCAAGAAAAATGTCCCCAGAAATGTCTGAAATCAAAGATAGATTGGTGAGAAAGAATATTAAACATGTTGGTTGCAGTAAATAATTACTAAAAAATAGTAGTAGTCATAATTTAGAGGGTAAATAACAATTAGAACTAAAATATTGAACAAGATAATCATAATTTGTGATGAATGATGTGTTAAAGAATTTCAAATTTCATACATTGTTAGAGAGCAAAGATTGACTTAAAAGTAAAAGCTAAAATTTTTGCCTCAAAAAAATCTATAAAATTTATCAAAAAAAATAGCAGCAAATTATTGGATAGGAAGACTCAATATTGTGAAAATGACTATAATACCCAAAGCTATCTACAGGTTCAATACAATACCTATCAAATTATCAATGGCATTTTTCACAAAATTAAAATTAAAAAATTTACAATTTCTTTGCAAACACAAAAGATCACAAGTAGCCAAAGCAATCTTGAGGAAGAAAAATGGGACTGGAGAAATCAGGCTCCCTGACTTCAGACTATACTACAAAGCTACAGTCATCAAGAGAGCATAGTAATATCACACAAACAGAAATATAGAATCAATAGAACAGGACCAAAAGCCCAGAGATAAACTCACACACCTCTAGTAACCTAATATAGGACAAAGGAGGCAAGAATATACAATGGAGGTAAGATAGTCTCTTCAATAAGTGGTGCTGGGAAAACTGGAAAGCTACATGCTAAAAAGAGGAAAAAAATGAAATTACAACACTCCTTAACACCATACACAAAGATAAATTCAAAATGGATTAAAGATCTAAGTGTAAGCTGGACATTATAAAACTTTTAGAAGAAAACATAAGCAGAACACTGACATAAATCAAGACAAGATCTTTATTGAACCATCTCTAAGAATAACGAGAATGAAAACAGAAACAAATGGGACCTAATTAAAAAGTTTTTGCACAGCAAAAGAAACCATAAAAAAGATGAAAAGACAACCCTCAGGATGGGAGAAAATATTGGCAAACAAAGTGACTGACAAAGGATTAATCTCCAAAATATACAAAGAGTTCATGCAGCTCAATATAAAAAAAAATGAAAAGCAATTTTAAAAAATGGATGGAAAACCTACATAGACATTTCTCTAAAGAATACATTCAGATGACCAAAAACATGAAAAGATACAAAATATCATTAATTCAGTTCAGTCGCTCAGTCGTGTCCGACTCTCTGCGACGCCATGAATCGCAGCAAGCCAGGCCTCTCTATTCATTACCATCTCTCAGAGTTCACTCAGACTCATGTCCGTCAAGTCCATGATGCCATCCAGCCATCTTATCCTCGGTCGTCCCCTTCTCCTCCTGCCCCCAAGCCCTCCCAGCATCACAGTCTTTTCCAATGAGTCAACTCTTCGCATGCGGTAGCCAAAGTACTGGAGTTTCAGCTTTAGCATCATTCCTTCCAAAGAAATCCCAGGGTTGATCTCCTTCAGAATGGACTGGTTGGATCTCCTTGCAGTCCAATGGACTCTCAAGAGTCTTCTCCAACACCACAGTTCAAAAGCATTAGTTCTTCAATGCTCAGCCTTCTTTACAGTCCTACTCTCACATCCATACATGACCACAGGAAAAACTATAGCCTTGACTAGACAGACCTTAGTCAGCAACGTAATGGCTGTGCTTTTGAATATATTATCTAGGTTGGTCATAACTTTTCTTCCAAGGAGTAAGTGTCTTTTAATTTCATGGCTGCAGTCACCATCTGCAGTGATTTTGGAGTCCAAAAAAATAAAGTCTGACACTGCTTCCACTGTTTCCCCATCTATTTCCCATGAAGGGATGGGACCGGATGCCATGATCTTCGTTTNACTGACCTTTTCCAGTCCTGTGGCCACTGCTGAGTTTTCTAAATTTGCTAGCATATTGAGTATAGCACTTTCACAGCATCATCTTTCAGGATTTGAAATAGCTCAACTGGAATTCCATCACTTCCACTAGCTTTGTTCATAGTGATGCTTTCTAAGGCCCACTTGACTTCACATTCCAAGATGTCTGGCTCTAGATTAGTGATCACATCATCATGATTATCTGGGTCATGAAGATCTTTTTTGTATAGTTCTTCCGTGTACTCTTGCCACAATGAGACATCACTTCACAATGGTCAGAATGGTCATCAAAAAAAAAACAAAAACCTATATACAAACAATAAATACTGAAGAGGGTGTGGGGAGAAAAGGGAACTTGTTACACTGTATAAAACAACTATGCTCTGTTCTTAGTCATTGACTTGTGTCCGACTCTTTGAGATCCCACGGACTGTAGCCAGCCAGGCTCCTCTGTCCACAGGGATTTTCCAGGCAAGAATACTGGAGTGAGTAGTCCAGCCCTTCTCCAGGGAAAGCAGCTACACTTCAACAACAACAAAAAAGAAAAATATGTTCTTTTAAGGCAAAGATATAATCAGTGAAATTTAAAAGACAAAATTATCATTTGTGTGGACATCTAAGATATCCATCATAATAACAAATATAAGAAGTTTCCACTTAAAAGACAAATATAGTACCAGATGGGAAAGGGAGAAAAGTTGAGGGAAGGGAATAAGAAGGAAAAATAAAATAAATTCCGAGTTTTGTTATATAAAGTGAGAATAAGAATGCATTTACCCTTGAAGACTAGGGTAAGGAGCCAAGGAACGAGGCAGAGCAAAGGAAAAAAGAAAAAGCTTTACTGACAGTTAAGAGAGCCACTACATACTGGAAAGTAATTTACTAGAAAGCTGTAAGCATTCTATATGCACTCACCTAATAACATACACACACATAGCAAATAACATACAGAACCAGGAAAAGAGACTGAGGAAAACATGTCACATGGGACAGATTAATATGTCCCTCTTTAAATGATAGATGCATCATGCAAAACAAAGCAAACAAAAAATCAAGAACGGTAGAAGTGACTTTACAACAAAATAAGCTCGATCTGATTTAGAGAACACTGCACTTTATAATTCAAAGTCATTCATTGATGGACAGAGGTGATGGCTGTACAATATGAATATGTTTAATACAACTGAACTGTACACTTAAAATGGTTATGATGATAGTATTATGTAAAGTGTATTCCACCACAATAAAAAAATTGAAAAGAGCAAAGTATCGAAACCAAAGACTACTCATTTGCTTCAATATCTTACGCTTTCTCCACAGACACAAGAAAAAAAACCTGGGTATTTTTAATCATCTACAAAATATTTTGAGAAATAACTCCAAATCAAAAATTATTAGGAAAAGGGAATATATGGCAAATTGTTTTATGAAATGATATATCCTGAACTCTAACCACAAACAATAATCATAGGGGGAAAAAAGGGTCTGATCTCACATATTAGACAAAAAAAGTCTCAAAATATTAGTAAACTGATTCCATCTGTATATACATTTCTTCAAAGAGTTCAAGAATTATTCAACATTAGAAAATCAAAATTTATCACATATCACCATACAGGGAAATACCAATTATCTTAGTTGCATGAGGAAAAATTTAAATTCATCATATATGCATTTAAAAACACTATCATCAAAAAGAGGAAAGAAAACACTGCTTAGTGTGAAAAGTGTGTCAACATAAATTCATTCAAAATATTGTTCTAGATGAGGAAGATTGGAAGCATTTGATTGCAATCAGTCTCAAGCCCCAAATGCCAATTGTTATTATGGAAAAACTTGCCAGAGAAATAAGAACTTCTCCCCCAAAAACAGAATAGACTATTTACCAACATAAAGGTAAAAATGAAATTACTATTATTCATGCAAATACTTTAGAGTTACTGCTAAAAAGTCTAAAGCATTTAAGCAAAACTTAATAAAATTAATAAAGATTACCAAAGTTCTTGATAATGTATGATTAATAATAAACTACTTCTGCTTTATTGACTATGTTAAAGCCTTTGACTGTGTGGATCACAATAAACTGTGGAAAATTCTGAGAGATGGGAATACCAGACCTCCTGACCTGCTTCTTGAGAAACGTATATACAGATCAAGAAGCAACAGTTAGAATTGGACATGGAACAACAGACTGGTTCCAAATAGGAAAAGGAGTACATCAAGGCTGTATGTTGTCACCTGCTTATTTATCTTATATGCAGAGTACATCATGAGAAATGCTAGTAGAAACACAAGCTGGAATCAAAATTGCCAGGAGAAATATCAATAACCTCAGGTATGCAGATGACACCACCCTTATGGCAGAAAGTGAAGAAGAACTAAAGAGCCTCTTGATGAAAGAGAAAGAGGAGAGTGAAAAAGTTGGCTTAAAGCTCTACATTCAGAAAACTATGATCATTCCATCTGGTTCCACCATTTCATGGCAAATAGATGGGGAATCAGTGTCAGATTTATTTGGGGAGGGCTCCAAAATCACTGCAGATGGTGATTGCAGCCAAGAAATTAAAAGATGCTTACTCCTTAGAAGGAAAGTCATGACCAACCTAGACAGCATATTCACAAGCAAAGACATTACTTTGTCAACAAAGGTCCATCTAGTCAAGGCTATGGTTTTTCCAGTGGTCATGTATGGATGTGAGAGTTGGACTGTGAAGAAAGCTGAGTGCCAAAGAATTGATGCTTTTGAACTGTGATGTTGGAGAAGACNCGCCATTTCATGGCAAATACATGGGGAATCAGTGTCAGATTTATTTGGGGAGGGCTCCAAAATCACTGCAGATGGTGATTGCAGCCAAGAAATTAAAAGATGCTTACTCCTTAGAAGGAAAGTCATGACCAACCTAGACAGCATATTCACAAGCAAAGACATTACTTTGTCAACAAAGGTCCATCTAGTCAAGGCTATGGTTTTTCCAGTGGTCATGTATGGATGTGAGAGTTGGACTGTGAAGAAAGCTGAGTGCCAAAGAATTGATGCTTTTGAACTGTGATGTTGGAGAAGACTCTTGAGAGTCCCTTGGACTGCAAGGAGGTTCAACCTGTCCATCCTAAAGGAGATCAGTCCTGGGTGTTCATTGGAAGGACTGATGTTGAAGCTGAAACTCCAATATTGTGGACCCTGAAGCAAAGAGCTGACTCATTTGAAAAGACCCTGAAGCTGGGAAAGATTGATGGCAGGAGGAGAAGGGGACAACAGAAGATGAGATGGCTGGATGGCATTACCAACTCAATGGACATGAGTTTGGGTAAACTCTGGGAGTTGGTGATGGACAGAGAGGCCCTGTGTGCTGCAGTTTGTGGGCTCACAAAGAGTCAACATGACTGAGCAATTGAATTGAACTGAATAATAAACTGTATTTCTAGATACTTGTGGCAGTAATTTAGTAATTTTTTTTCCAAAAGATAAAAATGCATTTGTAGCTAACAAATAAAGTAAACCTAAAGGCAGAAACATAAAACAATGCATTTTCTGTTTAACTGAAGAAAAATTAACAAAAATTAAGAGATATTCCAGGTTCATGACAGAATTCAAGGTAAAAATTTTCAAGTCTCTCCCAATTATTCCATTTATTCAATTTATTTCCAGTGTGTGAATGTGTGAGTGTGCAAGTGTAAACTGATGACCTAATTCTAATGTTACTTTTTAAGTGGATGGGCTGAAAACAAGAGCCAAGTCAATACATTTACCATACCAGATATCAATGCTGTTATATAAAGCCCTCTTATTTAAAACAGTTTAGAAGATGTTACAATGATAAATGGACACCAGTGGCACAGAATTGAAAGCCAGGAAAATGTGAAGAGCACATCTGTGATCTTGGAGGTCTTTATAGATAACTGGTGAAAATCAAATACTCCAGAAATAATGCAGAACGAGTTAGCTTCATGGTCTATATGGCTTTTCAAATTAAAAAAAAATCAAATTGGGTCTATTCATCACATCATATACCAAACATTTACTCTAGGATTAAGTTTGAAGATTTAGAACATTGCATTAAAATTTTTATATGTGCAACATGCCTAGCTTTAGACCTTAATTTGTATACCTTTCCTCCATCTTTAAAGCCAGATTAGTAGTAGTTTGTTTGTTTTTTTCTCATCTCCGCTTTTATCCTTACATCTCCGTTGTCTCTCTGCTTCCTGTGAGAAGCAATCATACTACTTTCTGTGTCTGTGACCCTCCTGCCCACCTCTTTGTAAGAGACCATGTGATTTTGTGTAGAGTCAACAGAGAAATCCAGACCATTTTTTTCATCACAAGATCCTTACTGTAATCACTACAAGGTCTATTAACCATATAAAGTAATATTCACACGTACTGGGGGCCATATTTAACCTACCATAGATACACTCCATAATTAAAAAAAAAAAGAAAATAGTAAATTCGGTTTTATATCATGCAGATAGTGATATGAAAAAACTGTAGTACACATTTTCATACGTTAAGAATGGGAGTTCGAAACTGAATATTCTTCCTGGAGTTTAAGTTCATAGTATAGTTTGAACACTCTAAACTACCTTTAATCCAGCAATTCCCTTTGAAGAAATGAAATATATTTCAGGAAGTTGTATATGATTTTAAGAGAAGTTTGTTTGTATTTCTTTTTTTTCATATTTTCTTTAATCACCTTTTTTGGTAATTAATAAAATTAGATTTTTACAAACAAAGTACATGTTTGAGGATGGCATATACTGGACCAGCTCTCTGCTGGTCTACGTACTGAAGCCATCAGGAGGAAAGATGATAGGAGGGCTAAAATGTCACTTAAATTCAAACATTCAATTTGAACAGTGGGAGAAGTAGAAAACTAAATTAGAATAAGAAAAGATACAAAGACACAGAAACCGGATTCTGTGTTGGGACCAGAAGGAAATAATACAAATTCCCCTCTCTAGGAATACACATCTTAAACCAGCAAGATGTTAAATGGATGGTCAGGTAGCAAGTTCAAAGCAGCTGCACAGTTGAGAGACGGGCAGACGAGGATGTCAGGGATGGCTGTCGGGCCTTTTTGGTGGTATTTGATAATCACTTGTTAAAAGTTTTGGGGTGGATTTATGGGATTTGATACCATGTAGGTTTCAGCTTCTTAAATATTCTGGGTTGTTAAGTATTTAAAGTTCTTAAGTATTTTGGTGAAGGAGAGATTTTTCTTAACACTGCGTTTTGTCACTTGGGTTGAGGAAGGATTGTCCTTAGGAATATATGTGCCTCTAAAGAACTAGTTTGACCAAAGTGGAGATATTAGAATAAGGAGACAGATATCTAGGATTTATTGATAGCAGTAAGGAGAGAAGGAAAAGTTCTACAGGTTTGGATCAGTTCATTAACACATATGCAAAATCTGTTTTGGCTGTAGCATCCTCTGAGCTATCCTGTTAGGAAGTATGGAGCATCACAACATTCACTGCAGATGAATGAGGAATTCTGTTGATCCACATGAACTGCCAACTATATAAGAAAATTAATTAATATATTACCCTTAATTCTACTTTACATTACTAAATATGCTGACCCTCTGGCATATTGTTGTGGGGTTTTTTTTGCTTATATAAGCATTAGCTGAAAAATAATTTCAGCTGAAGTTTAATTTTTAATCATCTCCAGAGTGGCTGAAATACTAAAAATATTGTTACTGATAGAATATCCACATTCTGCCAGCTGAATATATGCACACTGCCTGGAGGGTAAGAGCTGAAGGATGAAGAAATAGCTTTTTAGATCTGATTGATTAAATCTCAGTCTATTTTAAACAGTAGTTTACATTATTTAAAAGAAAACATATAGAATGATGTCAAATTCAACTCAGGTCACCACATTGACAAAAAAGAAATTGACGCATTTATTTAGAAAACATTCTAACTACTGGCTAGATGAGTTCATTATATTATTCCACAGATTTGATATTATCAATATAGATTGTATCAAGCCAACCCCAAAATGGAATTTTATTTTAAATGCTTTTTAATAAATATAGTCTGCAGGAAATGTCTTGTTAAACCAATATCTAGTGAATGCTACATGCAATTTCTACCATCACTTAAATATAGTGACATGCTTATTAAAAAATAAAACATTTATTTATTTCGGTTTCTCTGGAATTAGAAGGTACAGAGATGCAGCTCTCCATCTTTCACATTTTACTTCTCCCAAATATTATATCAGATAACCAAGGTTCCAAATTGTTACAAACAAAACTGATGTTTCAATGTCATTTATACTATCAGTCTATCACCATGTTAATATTTACAGGAAGTCTGAGAATCTAAATTCATGTTTGAACTGGGAAAGATTTGTATTTCCATTTTGCCAGAAAATTATCAGGTTTAAAAATACAATGTATTCATGATCCTTTTTATACAAAACAGCATGCATTCCTAATTATAAAGGAAACCTGAAAATAATGTGTAGTTTATTTTATAAATCTAAGTATTTTTTAAGTCTTTGCATCAGTTTGAATATGTGAACACTGAAGAACATAAACAAAATGAAAATCTACTAACAATTTATTAGTACAACTATATACAACTACAACAGTATATAAACCATTTTAATTTAGAAACACATCATTTGTTTTTCTTTATCTTGTGTTAAACAGTATTATCTACACTCTTGACCTGCAGTATTGGCATTAATCATAAAGCCAATTTTTGTGTCATTTAATAATTTTCAAAGTATACACTTTTCACTTTCAACTGCACTTAAACATATACATATAGCTCTACTTCCTTATGATTATTTCACAAGAAATTAAATCTTAAACCACATGTATCAATTCCAGTAACATTTCATGTTTCCCAACCTTCCCAGTACCTACCCTGGCATATGTTTGGTACATGAACATCAGTTTGTTGCTTTTAAAGGTGACTTGTTTACAATCATATTGAGACAATTACCATTGTCAATTTCATGTCAAATGTTTTATATAGTTTGATAATGTTTCCAAGAGCCAAGTCTTCTAATCAGAAATATGTTGGGAAGTACTTAAAATGGGCTTTGCCAGTAATGGGAAGCTCAAATCCTGATTTGTACTATTTTCCAATTTTCATAATATAAGTACTCCTATTATGAAAAATAAGCTACCAACGTGAAATGAACTGTCCCGCAAACTTCCTGAAAGATTAACAGTGGGCCCACCTGAGCCAATCTGGCATACCAATTAAAAAACACAAACATCTTTCTACTTACAGATCAAGATCTTAACACTTAGCACTCCCAAGTGCTTGTCTTTAATACAGGTTACTCCATCTCCATCTTTACTGGCTTCTTCAATATGGACTCACTTATAGTTACTAAAATCTCAGTTCCAGCTTAGGCATCAAAAACAGTTTTCATAACACTGACATTGACAATATTCAACCTCATGCTAATTCCAAAGCTCAGTGAAAGCTTTGTTCAAATCATTTACGTTGCTTTCTGGTCACCAATTACTACGTTACTGCAAATTTGAAGGACACTTTTCAGTTATCCCAGTGCATTTAAAGGGACCAGTATTATCCTGACACCAAAGACAGTACAAAATACCAAACACTGCTCCCCCACCTTAAAAAAAAAAAAAAAACCCATTGTGCAAGGTTGACTTAAATTTGAAAAATGAATTAATCCACAATTCAAACATTCTAAAGAAAAGCACTTGAGAAAATTCAACACTCACGATAAAAACCCTCAGGAAATTGCGGAGGAATTGACTCAACGTGATAAAGAAAATCTACAAAAAGAAAAAAAAGAAAAGAAAAACCGCTGAAACCAACATCCTGCTGAATGGCAAAAGCCGCAATGCTTTCCCTCTAAAAATGGACACAAGGCAAGGACGCTCTCTCCCCATCCTCATTCTACTCACTACTGGAAGTTTCAGCTACTTCGCTTTGCAAGAAGAAGACATAAGAGGCACAAAAAAGTAAAGGAAAAAAATAAATCTCTCTTTACAGGTGTCTGTGATAATCTATGAAGACCAACCCAAGTTATCACCATAAGAAAAATCAAAAGCCTCCCAGAACAAGCAAACAAGCTCCAAGGTCACACAATACAAGATGAAACAAAAGAATCAGTTGCATCTCTACATATTAACACAAAGCAATGAAGAAAATAATGTTCTTATATTGTTGAGGTAATTACCAATGTATTTACGAGTACAACAACAATATCTGATATTCATTTCAAAATAACCTGGTGAGGAGGATGGGGCAGGGAAACACAAAAAGCAAGATTGGTCTTGGGTTGCTAATAGCTGAAGATGGATAATATAGAATTTTTTATAAGCACTAACCTCTCTTGTTCCGCTTACTGGAAGAGGGGTTCTTGCAGCCGCAGCACCATCCTCATTGCGAACTTGTTACAGGAGCAAATGCCCCGCCCCCAAATTAATTATTTCACATCAGAGGCTCTGTGTGAGAGGCCTGTTACTCTGTGACTTAACAAGGCCTTCAGGTGATTCTGATCCAAACTAATGGTTCAAAACTCTGGCAGGTCAACTGTTCTCACCTGAAGGTCTTACTGGACCAAACTTGCCTCAGGCGTGCGTGTGGTCAGTAAAGCCACTCTACTGCGTGTGGTAAAGGAAAGTGCAGTGTTTACTGAGGGACATCTAACAAGCGTGCCTGGGTCTTAAAAGACCCTAATTCCCTGCAGTCTTTCAGGGAAAGATTTTTAAAGACTGGGTGAGGGAAGGGTGGTTGTGGGATATGTGATCAGCTGGTGGACGTTTTTCTGATTGGCTGATGGTAAGGTAATGGAGAATCAACATCATCAATCTTTTGGTTCCAACTGGCCTGGGGTCTCCATGCTTAAAAATATACAGTTAAATTCTTACACTGGGTGTGGGTTTTAGTTTCTGCAAAACAGCTCAAAAGATATGCCTAATATTTCCTATTGCCTTTGAGGAGGAATTAAAGATCCTTGACTGTTAATGGCTTAATGGCTAAAATACTATTATTTTGTCTTGCTTGACTGTGTTTCCTTTTTTTTTTTTTCTGTATTTTCTCTTTTCTGATTAAATTTATTCTTTGACTAAAGTTTCTTTTTGGGCCTCCTGGGTGGTTCAGCGGTAAAGAATCTGACTGCCAGTGCAGGAGATTCGGATTTAAATCCTGGGTCGGGAAGATCCCCTGGAGAAGAAAATGGCAACTCACTCCAGTATTCTTGCCTGGGAAATCCCATGGACAGAGGAACCTGGTGGGATACAGTCCATGGGATCACAAAGATTCAAACATGCCTGAGTGATTTGTTGCTGTTGTTCAGTCACTCAGTTGTGCCTGACTCTTTGTGACCCCATGGACTGTAGCACAGCCAGGCTTCCCTGTCCTTCACCATCTCCCTGAGCTTGCTCAAACTTATGTCCATTGAATTGGTGATGCCATCCAACCACCTCATCCTCTGTTATCCCCTTCTCCTCCTGCCTTCAATCTTTTCCGTCACCAAGATCTTTTCTAATGAGTCTGCTCTTTGCTTCAGGTGGCCAAAGTATTGAAGTTTCAGCTTCATCATCAGTCTTTCCAATGAATATTCATGTCTGATTTCCTTTAGGATTGACTGGTTGGATCTTCTTGCAGTCCAAGGGACTCTCAAGTNCAAAAAAAAAAATGTGATGGACAAATATCAATAGATCCTATCCAAGAACATCTGTAATTGAAAAATAGGATGGAGGCATTGAGAATATGAATGATCAAGCAGGCATAAAAGATGAATTTCCGAGGGCTGACTTGCTGTACTGTGTGTGTGTGTGTGGCTTCTTTCTTTTCTTCTTTCTCTCTCTCTCTGTCTCCCCTCTTCAAATAAAACTTATATCATCTACCTATCACATAGGGGAGTGATTTCTGAACATCAACAAGCATAAAGCTTTCAGCAAATAATTATGCATTGCCTGGGCACCCAGCCTTAGGAAGGCTCAGTTTGTGATTTTAACCAAAGGCAGTTTTTAAATAGCATCCAGGAGAAATATCCTTGGCCCCTTGACTTCCTTCCTCCATCAAGATGAACACTCTCCATTCTGTCTCCGTTCTGTCTGGAAATAACCAATAACAGTAGCTAGCCAATACAAACTCCTAGCCAGTAAGAACTAGCCAGACATATGTTATCAACCAGTGTATAAAATGTGATGACTGGTTTGCAGGTTGTTTCGCAGACAACTAATGGAGTAAGTGAGCAAGCCTGGCTCAGAAGGTATCTGTTGTTACTTTCCAATGGCTGGGCCAGAAAATGCTTGTTGCATCTGTTGAATCCACTGCATTCTGGTTTTCCTTAATGGTGGAGGGAAAAGGGAGACGGAAAGAGAATATAGTCCAACTCCAGACTCCCTTGCTAGCTGATTGCATTCAAAGCATCCGGTTAATGAGAAAGTGGCTTCTTCTTGTTATTGTTGTTGTTCAGTCACTCAGTCATTTCTGACTCTTTGTGACCTGATGGACTGCAGCAGGCCAAACGTCCCTGTTCTTCACCATCTCCTGGAGCTTGGTCAAACTCATGTCCATCGAGTCAGTGATGCTATCCAACTGTCTCATCCTCTGTCATCCCCTTCTCCTCCTGCCTTCAATCTTTCCCAGCATCAGGGTCTTNGACTTAGCAGCAGCAGCAGCAGCAGAGAAAATCTAGTCTGGCATATTATTTAGTCAGGATACTACATGAAAAGTAAGTTAGGGTCTATAGGTAAGAAGCTATTAGGACATGCATGGGGAGGGTGGATGTTAAGAGTGTGGTGGATTGCTTTGTGGGGGAAAAGTGGGAGGGAAAAACATCACCTCGGGGAGAAAAGATGGTATCTTAGACCACGGTGACGGCTGTATAGAAGAGAATACAAGTGTATCAGAAATTTAGGAGTAGGGGGGCCTAAGCATGTACGATTTGGCAGTAATGGAGGGAAGAGATATATCAAGGAAGATCCCAGCTCTTTTGTTCTACACAAATAGGATGGATCAGGGGGTGGTCATAAAAAGAAACCTTAGAGGACCACTAGCTGGCAAGGAAGCTGGCAAGCTCAGTTCTGTCATAATTCACTGGACAAGTATGTGGAGCTATGCTGAGCACCAGCGGGGTAGGGGGTGAGTAGCAATATTTAGACTCTGAAAAGGGCAGGGAATAGATCTTGTAGCAGAAGAGAACAAAAGTAGCAAGTATAGGAAGGCAAAAAGCAACTCCAATCTCAAGGAGAAAAACAAAGAAATTTAGAAACAGGGAAGCTGTATTCATAGAGGCAACAGAAAACCAGGAAAGTGGGTTGTCACTGAAGCAGCCATGGGAGGCTCAAGAAGTTACTGTAACAGGTGTGCTGCTGAGTGAGAAGCAACCTTACATTCGCTCATTGGATGTAGTGTCTTCAAAGTTATTTGTGAGCTGACCAAGAGTAATTTAAGAACATCTGTGTCAAGCCATCTTTTAGCAGGTGGAGAAGAGAGTGGAAGTTGAGGGACTGCGTTGAGACAAGTAGTTATTTTTGCTGTGAAGGTGAAGGGAATGCAAGATGGAGCAGAAATGAGACATGCAACCTAAGTACTGCTCCTCCCAAAGATGGGAGAAGTTATTGCATGATTCAAGGTAACTAGGAAAAATCTNTTGAGACAAGTAGTTATTTTTGCTGTGAAGGTGAAGGGAATGCAAGATGGAGCAGAAATGAGACATGGAACCTAAGTACTGCTCCTCCCAAAGATGGGAGAAGTTATTGCATGATTCAAGGTAACTAGGAAAAATCTGAAACTGATGTAAGAAGTACAAGGATGGTAAATAGAGAGGAAATAACTGATGTTAGTAGGGTCCGGAAAATGCCAGGGCAGGAGTGGGAAGAGAGTATCCTTCCCTCTGTGAGACAAGAGAAGAGGAAGAAAATGCACAGATGTTTTGGAGAAGGGGGTTGAGGTGTTTGGATGACTTGCTTTCTTGAGAAAAGAGAGAGGAATTATTTACCAAAGGTGTCCTGGGGGAGGAGCTTCGTCAGTAATTGGGAGAAGTTTTAAGAGGCGAAGAGAATGCTGAATGGAGAGGTCCCTATGCTACTCACTAAGGAAAGCAAAGGTCTATGGGCTGTAGATTCTGATGGGGAGCATCAAGCTGGGACCCCCACCTGGGCTTTTCCTTTCATACCAGCTCAGAGCAGATTTTCCTTCTCAACCCAGATGAATAGTCATCTGTTTTTTCTTCTTTCTATTTCATGCTTTATTCCCATTTCTTTCTTCTTAAACCTAACATTTTAATCCATCTGGATCAACTTTATGCATTGTACAAAGTGGAAATCTAACTAGAGCTCCTGACAATATTCTTAGGACAATAAATTGACCAGTCAAAACTTTCCCCAGTGATTTAAAATGCCATTTTATTACCACATTAAATTATTTTATATTCCAGCATATGTTGTTGGCTTTCAGTTCTATTTCATTGAGTCATAGCTTCTATTCTGACAGTATCTCTCTGTTGTGCTGATATAACATATTTTAATATTCAGTAGAACAGGTCCTTTCCAAATACTATCATTCTTTTGCAAAGTTTTCTGGACTACCACTACTCGTATATTCTGAAGGAATATTGGAATAACTTTACAAAACTCCAAAATGTTCCATCAGAATTTTAATTTCAGTTGCACTCTTCACTTCTCTGGGGGACAAAGGATACTCTTTAATAATGAGTCCTTCTATTAGTAATGTTGTATTAATCCTCATTTATTAATGTTTCTTTTTATATCTCTCAGTTAAAAGTTTTTTTTTTCATTTGTTATAAACTGCATTCCTAGGATTTTGTTACTTTTGCTCGTATTATTTTTGTATTAGATTAAGAAGTTTTTCTCTTATGAAACATATAGAAAAATTATATATAACAAATGGATATTTAAATAATAATTACGAAATGACCACATATGCACCTACTATCCACTCTAAGAAATAAAACATCACTGTATCATGGAAGCATCCTATGTATCTCACCCTCAACTCCTCTCTTCCCCACCAAAAAACAGTGCACTGGTACATATATACAATGGAATATTACCCAGCAGGTAAAATGAATAAAACTGTGCCATTTGCAGAGACATGGATGGACCCAGAGGGTGTCATACAGAGTGACTAAGTCAGAAAAACAAATATCTCATACTAATGCATATCTATGGAATATAGAAAAATGGTACAGATGAATGTATTTGTGAAGCAGAAGCAGAGACACAGACGTAGAGAATGGATGCCTGGCTATCAAGGCAGGGAGGGTGAGGTGGGATGGACTGGGAGGTCAGGATTCACACACACACCCTACTGTGTATAACACACATAACGAATGAGAACCGACCATGTAGCACAGGAAACTTGATGCAATGCTCCATGGTGACCTAAATGGGAAGGAAGTTCAAGGAAAAGTACATATATATATGTGGCTGGTTCATTTTGCTGTACAGCAGAAACTAACCAACACTGGAGAACAATTATACTCCAATAAAAAATGCATATTATTCTAAATTGTATGTTACTCATTCTTTATTTTTATTTGGAGTTATAAATATATACATTTATCTCAAGACAAAATATCGTTTAGCTCTTCCTAGTCTCTCTTACATACATAAAATTGAGTGTTTGTATTACAGTATCTGCTTTTGTCACTCAATACTACTTTGAGATTCATTCACACTGATGCAGGTCGTTGTATTTCATTCATGTAAATTTTATGAATAGTGCCTTATTTATTTTCTAAATTTCTTATTTATCACTGTAGACAGTCATTAAAACTATTTCCTGATGAGGTTACCTTACAACATTGCTCCTATGAAAATATTTTATTGAAAATAGATATGATGTCACTAAGGTATACCTGGGAACGGGAGAGACAGACTAAGGGAAATGCCTGTCTTCAGCTCTCCTGAGTGATGCCAAGTGGTCTTCCCAAGGGACGCAGCAGTGTACATTCACTCCAACAACGTTCTGAAAGTTCCTGTTTCCTTACATCCTTACAAACACTAGGTATTGTCAGATTTTTATATTCTACACCCTACGGTGAGTGTGAAATGACAGTTGATTAAGATTTTACTTGCTTTTGTCTATTTTCTAAAGAGGCTGACCATCTTTTAGTGTTTGCTAGACATTACTGTATTCTTCTTATTAATTTTTAGAGTTTCTTTATATATCCTTCTTATTGATCCTTTGGCTGTGTATGTTATAAAAATATTCTCTTAGTTTTTGCCCTTCCTACCCACTTATATTACCTTTGTCTAAAGATCAGTTCTTTAATTCTGATGTAGTCAAACTTATCAACTTTTCTTTTTTCACATGGGAAAAAGAAAAACAGACTTAGTAACTTGATGGTGGTAACCATTTCACAATGTATACAGGTATCAAATCATCACATTGTACATGTTAAATACAGACAATTTTATTTATCAATTATACCACAACAAAGTTGGAAAAAAGACAGCAACAGAGCTGTTGGTGCTTACGGCCCATATACTGATGGCCCCTCCTCTAGTAGAGCAAGGCCTGCAACATTGCCTGTTGTGTTCAGGACTATCTTACTATTTTTAGCTTTTCTTCCTGCATATACATTTTAAGACTAGCTTGTAAATTCCACCCCTCCCCCAAAAAAGTCTTATTTTTATACTGAAGTTGCCTGAATTATTGGGAAATCATTGATATATTTATATGTCTTTAAAAATTGGGTTTTCCTATCCATAAACATGAGATTTCTCTTACTTAGGTCTTCTTTAGTGTTTTTTATATTTACATATATTAATACTATATATCTTGAAGTCTTTTTGTATGGCTTATTTCTAAATATCAAGTATTTTTATTGGTATAGTATCTTTAAAAAATGTACTTGTTAGGTTGAATAGAAATGCAATTTATTTTGTAATGTTGACTTCATCAAATATGCTATACTCTCTTTTTAATTCTAATAAACTATGTGTAAGTTTACTGGATTATCTATATAAATAACCATAGCATCTACAGTTAATGACAGTTTTGTTCTTAACTAATCTTTATCTTCAACCAAAGCTACCAATACAATATTTTATGGAGATAATGATAAGCATCTGTGTGCTTTCCAACTTTAAAGGAAATTATTTTATTATTTCATCTTTGGGCATGGTGTCTGTATTAATACGGGGCTTACAGTTGCCCTTTATCAGAGTAAGAAGGTCTTTTTATTCCTGAATACAAGGATATTTTCTTCCTAAATCATGCTGAGTTTAACTGAAGCTTTTTTTCTGTTGTCTATTGAAGTAACAATCCTCTCTTACTTCATTAATGTAGTGAATGCATTAACGGATTTACTAATGTTGAACCAACATTAACTTCCTAAAATAAACCATATTTTCCCTAGTTGTATACAGTGCTGGATTGTTTGCTAATATTTTGTTTGGGGTATTTGCATCTAATTGTCCTTTTTCTCACAAATAAGCTTGTCTGTCTTTATTACGGATAAACTGGTATCCTAACACGAGAAGAGTGTTTCTTCTTCTGCTCTCTGAAAGTGTAGCTGCAAGACTGTGGTTCCCAGGGCCTTCTCTATTTGTCTGATGGCACTTATAAGACTGTGGCAGGGAGAAGCCATTTCCAACTCCACACTAGAAGCTCTTTGGCTTAGCTTCCTTTGGTTTTGCTATTACAATCACACATAATGGCCTGCCTAGGAGGATCCTGCCCCTCTTCCTGACAGTTAAAGAGCCTTTGTTCAGCTCATAGAAAGATAATCTGACCCTGCCCACCTGNGAAGCTCTTTGGCTTAGCTTCCTTTGGTTTTGCTATTACAATCACACATAATGGCCTGCCTAGGAGGATCCTGCCCCTCTTCCTGACAGTTAAAGAGCCTTTGTTCAGCTCATAGAAAGATAATCTGACCCTGCCCACCTGTGAATAGCTACTACACAAAGAAGAGATGAGCACACAAAGGCTGGCCCTTCCTAGAGGTGTTTTGCGAGACTGAACATCCTTTTTACTTTAGTTCCTCACTGTCTTTCCTTCTCTATTCTGCCTTTTGACTTTAGCTCCTCATTGCTTCTCTCTCTTTGACTCTATAAAACAACCTGGCACCTAGACCCTGACAAGATGGTCACTTTGAGATGTTAGTCTGCCATCTTCTTAGTCAGCCAGCCTTCTCCCAAAAATCACATTCCCTGCCTCAACACCTTGTCTCTAGGATTCATTGGCCTGCTGTGTGGCAAACAGAGTGAGCTTGGACTCAGTAACAAAACAATCTAGAACTGGCGTGCTTTTGTTGGAAAAGTTTAAAACACTGGTTATATTTCTCTGTTTGTTGTAGAATTATATACATTTGCCCCCTTAGTCAAGTTTTTACATTTGTATTTTGTTTGGAAAACTCAGCAGTGGCCACAGGACTGGAAAAGGTCAGTTTTCATTCCAATCCCAAAGAAATGTCAAAGAATGCTCAAATTACCGCATAATTGCACTCATCTCACATGCTAGTAAAGTAATGCTCAAAATTCTCCAAGCCAGGCTTCAGNTGCTACGGAGTTTATTATTAAATAAAAATAATACGTATAACAAATAGTGCTAAATTCTTTTAAAAAGATCAGTCTGGGAGAACTAACCTCTTTTCTTTATATCAGTAATTTTCCATTCCATGAATATGTTCTAATCCAGCATTTATTTACATCAATACATCCTGTTAAGAATATGGCTTTTATTATGTTTTTAAATCTTGTTTCTTGCTATTTTTCTTAGAGTCCATTTGTTTTGCATTATCAGATTAGACCTCTTTAATAAGAATGAAAGCATGTTTTCATCTGTCCAGTAACTTTTGTTCATGCAACCAAGCAGGCTTATCCACTTTGGTGGGTTGAGATATGTTCTGCTAATAGATTATATGAGCTCTAGCTTTTAATATTTCCAATCCAGAGGGCATGGTAAAATTTAGATATGCCCATTAGTACTTGGCCAGATAAGGGGTCTGCTTGCTTGGATATCAGGATTNGCAACCAAGCAGGCTTATCCACTTTGGTGGGTTGAGATATGTTCTGCTAATAGATTATATGAGCTCTAGCTTTTAATATTTCCAATCCAGAGGGCATGGTAAAATTTAGATATGCCCATTAGTACTTGGCCAGATAAGGGGTCTGCTTGCTTGGATATCAGGATTAATGGAGGAAAATTGTGAAAAGAAATAACCAGGCAGCACAAAGCTTTTTTTATTTAAAAAAAAAAAAAAGGATTTGTTTTGACTTTGGGTGGCTGAGGGGCAGCCTGATGTTACTTAGAGCACTGCCCCTACCTTTAACTGAAATGCCTCTTCCTCAAGATGCGCTTTCCTCATGTCCCTCTGCTTTCCTGCTTTACCATACACAGGCTTGGACTGAGAGAGCTCTCATCCTCTGCTCTGAGGACTGGCGTATAAAGATGCCTCAGCATTAAGACCTCCGGATCCCCTGACTGCCTATTCCTGTCAACCAGCTCTAAAACCCACCTGTGCATTTAGCCTTGGGCAGAGTTGGAAGGTGTTTATGCAGTTGGGCTTAGAAGTCCCTTCTTGTGACCCAAGGAGCTGGGGATGGGGTTCTTTCAGTGAAGTCACAGCTCTGTCATCTTTTCTCCATGTAGTTCCCCATCCTGCAACACTTCTCTGCAGTAATTCCTCAAGCATGGGTACAGCAACCTCTTATAACTCTCAGGGAAAAATGAAAGGCACTTTTTTTCCTATCTNTTCAGTGAAGTCACAGCTCTGTCATCTTTTCTCCATGTAGTTCCCCATCCTGCAACACTTCTCTGCAGTAATTCCTCAAGCATGGGTACAGCAACCTCTTATAACTCTCAGGGAAAAATGAAAGGCACTTTTTTTCCTATCTTTTTGGGAAGTTAGTTTAAGAAGAATGATCAAATGACCACTTTGAATCAGAACTCTTTTTCATCTTGCACACCTGTAACACAGTACTAACATCATGGGCTGAGCCAGACTGCCTAGGTTTATGTCTAATTCTTACTGCTTATTTGTCATACAAATTGATTAACCTCTCTGTGACTGAGTTTCCTTACTTTAAAATGAGAACTGAAATAGTATGGGGTTGGCCAAAAAGTTTGGGTTTTCCCACACCATCTTACAAAAACCTGAATGAACTTCTTGGTCAAGCCAATACCTCCTCCATAGCTATTGTGAAGACTCAATATTTGAATGCATGTTAAGTGCCTAGCAAAGCTTCTGGCACAAAGTTGCTCCTCTGTGTATTTGCTCCTCCCTCTGGTCCCATCACATTCTCTGTTCAGTCTGGAGATCATCAATTTGGTTCTTCTGCAGAATCAGAATTGTTAGTATTTCCCTTGGTATCTGTATATCTATCTACAGTCTCTGAGTAGTGTCATATTGCTAATCAGAGAAGCCATATCTTCTCGTAGCTTACTGAGTATGTTTAACAGCTTCCTAAAATCTTCTGATTGCTATGTAAGTTATTTAAAAAACTGTTTTGTCTCTGAGGAGATTCTGAAGATTAATTCATTCAATATTACATTTATTGCATGTCTGTTATTTACCTGGCACCATTCTAAGTGCTTGAAAGTACCAGTAAATGAAAATAGAAGAAACCCATCATTGTCTCCTTGGTATACAAGCTAGTGGGAGAAGAGATATAATTAAAAGCAGAGTGAAACAGGAAGCATGTCAAACAATAAACCCTAAGGAGATACACGATTCTGGAAAGAAGGACAAGGAGTGTGGTGTTAGAAGAGTCCAGTTTTTAATAGAAAAGTAGAGGGAGATCTTCCTCAAAGGTGACATCTAAGCAAAGATGTGAAGGAGGTGAAGAAATCAGCCCTGTATTTTTGCGGAAAGATTATTCTGGTTAGAAGAAACGGCAAATGCAAATATCCTGAGGCAGGACACATCTGGCATGTTCCAGAACAACAGTAGCTGGACTGATGCAGTAAGGCAGAGGCAGAAGAAGATGAGGTCAGAGAGGCAATCAGAAGTGGTAGTATGGTTACATGGGACCTGATGAGCCATCATAAGGACCTGGGCTTTTAATCTCATTGACACGAGAAACCACTGGAAGGTGATGCAGAGGGGTGATGCTGTGATCCGCCTCATGGTTTATTAACAAGCTCTTCTGGTTGCTGAGTTGATTAAACAGTGCAGGGGCCAGGGCTAAAGCTGACAGACCATTTTGGAGACCACTTTAATAATCCAGGTTGGAAATCTCAGTGGTTTGGACCCAAGAGCTGGCAGTAGAGGCTGTAAAAAATATGACCAAGGTATTGCTATATATTAAAAGATGAGTCAAGAGAATGTGCTCATGGATGGGATTAAGGAGTGAGCAGGGTTGCTGCTCTGCACAAAGCGGGGGCTGGGGATGGGAGGGTGCCAACTGCAGAGAATACAGGGTGAAGGGTGTTACCTGGAATCTGCAATCTAGGGCTTTTGATGAGATAAAAGTGAGGAATCAAGGTATCTGACTTGAGCCGTTAATAAAACGGAGTTGCCATTAACTGAGGTGGAGAAGAGTATGAGAAGAATTGAGTTTGATGGTGATTGAGGGATGATCAGGTCAGCTCTGGCAATGTCTAATTCCAGTGGTCAAGGCACAATCCAGGTAGAAAGGGTCAACAGGCAGTTGGATAGATGACTTGGAGGGCAAGGGAAAGGTCTGACCTGGAGACATCAACTGGAGAAATCATCAGCTTATGGATAGATTTTAAAGCCAAATGATTAGAGGAAATAATTAGAGGAATGAGTGTGGATTAAGGGTCAGCAAACTATGGCCACTGCCAAATGAAACCAGCTGCCTGTTTTGTAAATAAAATTCTGCTGGAACACTGCCACACCCATTCATTTCTAGGGTCAGAGTGTGATGTTTGAAACTGGGATTACAAAAGTATTGTAGGCAATTATAAAATAGTTCCTTGCCCATGACTAATAGAAATCTCACAAAGATCCCTGGTTTGTTTCTTCTGAGTCACACATCCTTGATTAAAAAGCAGTCTGCTATGGATACATAGACTTCCCTGGTGGCTCAGACGGTAAAGCGTCTGTCCACAATGAGGGAGACCTGGGTTCAATCCCTGGGTCAGGAAGATCCCCTGGAGAAGGCGATGGCAACCCACTCTAGTACTCTTGCCTGGAAAATCCCATGGACGGAGGAGCCTGGTAGGCTACAGTTCATGAGGTTGCAAGGAGTTGGACATGACTGAGTGACTTCCCTTTCCCTTCCCTTTCTATGGATACATATATATGTGTGGCTGAGTCCCTTCGCTGTTCACCTGAAACTACCACAACATTGTTTATTAATTGGCTATACCTCAATACAAGATAAAAAGTTTAAAAAAGCATCCTGCAGAGGGAATTCCCTGGTGGTCCAATGGTTTAGGACTCTGTGCTTTCACTGGGCATTTCATTTCTCATCCCCTGGAGAAAGGTGTGGCAACCCACTCTAGGGGATTGCAATCCCTGCTGGGGGAACAAAGATCCCACAGACCACATGACTCAGTAAAAACAACAAGCAGTCTGTCAGGTATGGCCCATTGGCCATACACCTTTTAACATGGCTCATGGCAGACAGTAAATTAAATGCTTTATGTATAGACTTTCATGTAGGATCTCATATAGAAATCAATAGGATGAACACTCCCCATTTTACTAACCGGGGGACTAAAGTGTACACAATGCAACTAATTTAATTGCAAAGTAGTGAATGAAGCCTAGCTATAGCCCAGATCTTTCTGATTTCACGTTGGTTTCTGAATCACCCCTTTCTTCCATCACCTGGTAGACATGTGGGCTTAGAAAGGCTGAAAGACAAGTCACAACAGAGTCAAGTTAGTGGCAAAATCAGGTCATCTCAGCCCTAGCCCAAGGCTCTTTTTCACCACATCCCACTACTCCTCCATAAATCAAGAAGTCTTTTTCAATGAAGCCAACTAATAGTTGACCCTCAGTGTCTGCAGGTATGGGATTCAGGATAACAAAATAACAAAATCCACTGAAGCTCAAATTTTTTATATGACACCACCCTCCATATTGGGGTTTTGCCAGTGGCTCAGATGGTAAAAAATCTGTAAGCAATCTGCCTGTGATACAGGAGATACAGTTAGATCCCTGAGTCAGAAAGATCCCCTGGAGAAGGGTGTGGCAGTGTTCTTGCCTGGAGAATTCCATGGAGAAAGGACCTGATGGGCTACAGTCCATGGGGTTGCAAAGAGTTGGACACAGCTGAGCGACTAACACACACACACACACACACACACACACACNAGTTGGATCTCCTTGCAGTCCAGGGGACTCTCAAGAGTCTTCTCCAACACCACAGTTCAAAAGAAGAAATTCTTCAGAGCTCAGCTTTCCTTCTAGTCCAACTCTAACATCCATACATGACTACTAGAAAAACCAAGATGGAGTAGACGGACCTTTGTAGGCAAATTAATGTCTGCTTTTGAATATGCTGTCTAGGTTGGTCATAACTTTTCTTCCAAGGAGCAAGCATCTTTTAATTTCATGGCTGCAGTCACCATCTGCAGTGATTTTGGAGTGCCAAAAATGAAGTTTCTCACTGTTTCCATTGTCTCCCCATCTTTTTGCCATGAAGTGATAAGACTCAATGCCATGATCTTAGTTTTCTGAATGTTGAGTTTCAAGCCAACTTTTTCACTCTCCTCTTTCACTTTCATCGAGGTTTAGTTCTTCCTTCCTTCTTTTCCTCTAAAACATCTTTGTGTGAAAGAAGTAATTTGTCTAAAAGTTGAATGATGCATATATTAGTGAATGTTCTTACAAACACAAAGAGAGCCTTTTGTTTGTATTTGCATGTCAACAGGAAATAAAATTTAAGTATCCTTTATGCATATATTGAATGAATGGATTGCATGACAATTTCAAATCCCACACTATACACTCTTGAAACCTACACTCACAGATCATTAAAACATTATCAACAAAGTAAGCATCCTTTAAAATGCTTTTATCTCTGAAAGGAAAAAAATAATTTGTTTGCCTTTGGAAGAGACTGGGAAGCTAGGGGTTTCCCCTTTTTAATCTTTAATATATTTTGAATGTTTTAAGATATAATTTTTTCCTAAAATTTATATTTTAGCAGGATATTTTAAAATCTTTCATTGTAATTAAAATTGGTTTAAACTAGAGCAAAGGGGATTATTCAGATGATTCATGAGAAAAACTTACTAATTAATGAAAATTTTAACGTGTTAAGATATGATTTAGAGAAACTGAAAAAAATTATCCTAGCTATATGAGAGCACGCCATTGCTGTATCCTTTAGACTAGGTTAGCATACATTTCTAATGTTCCTAATTCAACCATTCATATGGCTAGAAATATGTAAAGAAAAATCACTTTAAAAGGACGGCTCTTCTATTGATTACACAATGAACAGGTTTCCAGTGGCGTTTAAAGTCTTCTAATGTTACTATATTATGCTATCTCCTAAAATTTGGCTATCAGTCCTAGATCTTAATTGTTGGTGACAAAGAAAGGCCTCATGCCACTCGTCTCAGGTAATGTTAACAGGGAATATAATTTTGAATGTACCAACAGTGTACCTTTCAGGCAGATAAATTAGAGCCCTTCATATGTAAAACTCCTGAGACTCCTAAAGTTCATTTACAGCAATACTTCCTTTCTTTTATTTAATGTCTTCAAGTCATCAGCTCATTTATTCACCTGATCACTTATTCATTGTGTAAAGAAGTAAAAATTGAACACCAACCATGTGACAGAAAGACTGCCTAATGCTGGAAATGTCATCAAATGAAGGTAGATATTAGCCATCATAACACTGGAAATTAAGAAAATGCACAATAAATGTCATAAAATGTGAAAGGCTACAAAATAAGTAAATGGGATTGTTTAGATGGAGAATAACATTAGAGAAATCTAATCTGAGTGTCAGGGGAAGTATCATGAAGAATATAGTACCTGTGCTGAACTGATGGATGAGAAACCAGCCATGAGCAGAGCACAGGGTCCAAGATCACAGGTAGAGGGAAGATCATATATCAGTACAAAGACCTGAAGTTAGCAAACAGCTTGGGATTATTTTAGAATCAAAAAAAGTTGAAAGTCAATGAGCCAAGGGATGTATGGAACAAAATTAAATTGAAGTAATGCCAGACCGATATGGTCAGGAGTATAGTGTGAATCTGCTCGTAAGAAGGTATGTAGTACGTACTGGCTTTTGGCAATGGAGAAACGTGATCTGACTCACTTGTTTTTTCTTTATAAAATCACTTTTGCTCCAGTGTAGAACTAAAGCTGCACAAACAGGAAGAGTGACTTTGCTATATTAAGTGAAAGGTGATAGGCTTGAAATATTGTATGAAATAAAATTCATAAAGAAGGAGAAGTAATCAAGGACTAATCCCAGATTTGGGGCTTGAAAAGCTTCTTATGAACATATTAAAATAATCTCATACTAGAACATCAACTCATGTCCCTCTTAAATGCATGTCATATTTTTCTCTTTTCTACATAATCTTTTTGGAATAATTCTATATGCCTATTAGCATTACTTTCTCATCTTTTAGTTATTCATTAATTTCATATACACCTGTTTTCCCCCTTCCTCTACTAAACCTGATGTCTGTATTATTACTAATAATATCCTCACTGACATACTTGAAGAGACTGCTTTTCTGTCCTACTATAGTAGAAATATTCACCTAAGACTTTTTTCACACTGGATCATTTGATTTTATAAGTTCTGCTAATTTCTGGCTTTTGGGAAATATTCCCTCTCCATTATGAAACTTACCAGACTGTCCCAGTTTCCTGACCACCACTGGTTTTGAAATGTGATCATAACTATGGTAATTTATGTGTATGTAGCTGGTCCCACCACTAGGCTGTGACATCATGGTCTCCTTTTTTTTCTCAGTATTTAAGATATACCTTCATCAGACTTATCAGACTGTCATGAGCTGAATCCCTATCAGACAAGTCATATCTAGGTGACATCAGGAAAAATGTTTAAGATTCTCTAAACCTCAATTTCTTCATGTATAAAATGGAAATAATAAAAGTAGACATCTTATTGAATTGTTCTTCTATTAGAATGAGGTTAACTACTTCAGTTAGCATCTACACCTAGTAAATGTTATTTTTTCTTCATCATAGTTATCATCACAATCATCCTTACATTGATAATATGAGCAAATAAGTTGGGTCCTATTCTACTGTAGGTGTTTAATTAGCACAAAGGAAAAGTGAATGAATATCCTTGGAGGATAATACTTGTGTCCCATATTTGAATTTAGTATCAATCATTTTTATGGACTATATAATTAGTATATAGAATATTTATTAATGCATAATATGGTTACAGGATATGTAGTTAGATGCCTAGAATATAGCTGCCACTAAGAACATGTTTTCTAATAAGTTGACAATTATCTGATGAATGTATTAATATTTTTGGAGAGCTGATATCAAAAATGTTCATAGTCAAACTAATTTTCTCTTTTCCTATATACATTTAAAAACAATTCTGTTGTATATAGCTGATTTGCTTTGTTGTACAGCGGAAACCAATACACCATTGTAAAGCAACTATCCTCCAATTAAAAAGTAAAGAAAAGCTAAAAATAAATAACATAAATTTAAAAGAATCCTTTGGGATGACATTTGTCCTTATCAGTCACCCCTGAACCTTCTGTAAAAAAATGTTATAATTTCAGAAACAGCTTTATATCATGTAATCTTAAATATGTTGGAGAAGGAAATGGCAATCCACTCTAGTATCCTTGCATGACGAATCCCATGGGCAGAAGAGCCTGATTGATTACAGTCTGTGATGTCACAAAAGAGTCAGACATGACTTAATGACTAAACAAGGCAATTGAAATGTAAACCTAAGTTTACTTTTGCTATCATGTAATTTTACTTAAATTTGACTTTTTAGAAAACTCTTTGTAGATTTAACTTCCAGAAGAAATGCTTAGTGATACCAATGTGAAAATAATTTATTTAATTGGCAAGCTGCCTTCTATTTTATCATTTTCTATCAGACATCATGCTAAATAATAATTTTTCTCCAGAGTCCACTTTAACTTTCAAATCATGGATAAAGGTTTAATAACAATTGCATCATTCTAACCACCTTGATTGCTTACCAATATATTATATATACACATATATAATATTAAAATACACTAAGTATGTATGATTATCCTTTGTAGCAACCCAAACTAGTAAATATGTACTTATTGATCATTAATAAATAAAATTAACGACCTGAGCACAAGAAATGGTTAGCAATCAATTTTTCATCTCTTGACATTGATTTAATATGTGGTCAAGTGCCAGGGATGATGTCAATTTCTCATAAAGTTCTGCTTAATGGAAAATACAATTTTATTATCTAATATTGGATCTGTTAACAAAGTTTTTTTAAATCTGTAACTATTGTAGTTATTAAATATTAAAATAAAATTCAGAAATAATAATTTTATACACCAAATAAAAGTGAATGCTGGCTTGAGAAACCATTTGGAAAACACAATGTTTCTCTAGCTAAAGCCAGCACTGTGCCTCTGGTGCCCCCTTGGATGACACTCAACTAGATCACTGATTTTAAAAACAAGAGTGACACACTGTGGCTTGTAGTTTAGCAATAGGACACTTGCCAAAATGTTGGAAACTAGTATAAATGCAGATGTGGACCTAGCTAGCATAAGAGAAATAAAAGAAAAACCAAACAACACATTTGTTTTAAGCAAGTAAACCTGGCTCCATTTTTGTTGAGGCTTTGATAAATAAATTACCTCTTAAAAAATGTAACAAAACTGAATGTGAACTTAACTACAACCATAATGGCAATAGGAAACTGAGGAAGACATTTTGAAAACACTCATCTATCCTGGCACAATTAATCTTCAAAGGAAGTCATAAACATCAATCTCTTTAGCTAAATTCACCTGAGAATTAGATGCTAGTAACACGCATTCTTTATCTAACATTTGAGTTTTTCATCTCCAGACTAAAAATAAGAACACAAAAGCAATCAAAACACACTTCTTGTTTAACAGTTTCCTCTGTTAATTAGGTTTACAAAGCATCAGTCTTTCAAACTGACATGCATTGTGTATAAATTAATATTAAAGTTACAAGAAAGTATACAAGCCTAGCAAGCAGTATTTTATTTTTCCCCCAAAGAGCATCAATCATAAATGAAAGCATTAGCCTCAAAGCTAACATCTTTCTTGGGTCTTATTTAGAAGCCAGAGGACATGGATTTATTTTGACTAAATATTAATCTTGTGAAATTTATAGATTTTTAGCAAAACACCCTTTCAGATGTAATTACCTCAATAAAATTAATATTTTAAAGGTAAATTTTACATGTTAGAAAATGATATAAAATTTACTTGAATATGTATTTGCTATTATTTTTATTATTTATATCTTACCCATTAAAATGTTTTACTTTTAATATTGCCATGTGAGCTTGCATGAACAATTTACCTAATTAGAAGAATCTGTAGTTGTTAGTTATTAAAAGTTAATCACCAGTTATGTTGTGTTAGGTAAGTTACTAATAAACATGCTGCTGTAACAAACTCCAGTTATAAAACTGTTCTCATTCAACGCAAGATTTTCCAGCCATACTGTACCTGCTACTGATAAGCAGGCTTGCTTCTTCCAGCTACTATTTCAAGAACTCCAGTCTCATTCAATATCATGACTCGGTTTTTTTAACATGAAACATTCACTGGTGCTCATTTGGAAATGGAAGAATTGTATCTGGAAAACTCTAATTATTCAATACTCAGCGGATAGGTTTTTTGGCTTACTNCCCAGAAATATCCCACTTAATCTTCCCACATACTTTTGTAGCAAGAGACAAGCGTGTATATATAAAAAGTGCCATTCAGAATAATGGTCAATATAAGGACATTATAAAGTTAAGAGGAGCACAAAAGATTTGATTGTCTGTATAACCCAACAGAAGCACCAAATGTTGCCATGTGATAGCAGTATCTAACAAGATTCACCTATTGGTAATTCTTTTCCAAAGCCAAATGAAATAAGACTTTGTGAGATAATGTGGGGTTTGCAGGGGGAGATGAGGAATACTAAGAGGAAGGCAGTAGAATTAGTGTGTGTGTGCACGTGCGTGTGTGTATCACTTTGTGATATGTTAGCATGGGAGTTAATTTGTCTCAGCGTTTTTGTTTTATAATGAGTTAATCTACTTGTTTACAAAACTATGATGATGACTCTAATAGCTCCCATACCTGACCCTGCTTCCCCTTGCCTCTGCAACTCCCTGAAAGAGCTTTGGGAAGGCAGTTGTTTACACTGCTACCCTTCCTGTTATACCTGAATCTATTCCAACATCATCCATCCCCATGTCTATAATGCTTCTCCCAATGAGAGCCACTAGCAACATTCATGGTGCCAAATCCAATGAAAAGTTTTCAGCTTTTATTATTCTCAATTATTCAACAGACTGTGACACAGTTGCTCACTTCTTGAAAACATATTCCTCACTCCCTATCCTATTACTTCTAAATGCTTTGGCAACTGCCTTTCAGTTTCTAGTTCTAGATATATCACTTTTGGCTAACTCTAAATGCTGGTGAATCCAGGCTTCTGGGATCTCTTATTCTTTATTTCTGAACTCACTCTGTTGGTACATGCATACCAACCTCTGGGGCTTGAATACCATCTATGTGCTGACATTTCCCAAGTTTATGACTTTTCCTGACCTTTCTCCTATGCCAGTTTATAAGGATATTTTTAAATGGACACTTAAATAGAAACCTGAAATTTCTTGTTGTTGTTCAGTCACTAAGTTGTGTCTGACTCTTTGCAAGCCCATGGACTGCAGCACGCCAGGCTTCTCTGTCCTTCACTATCTCCAAGAGCTTGCTCAGATTCATATCCATTGAGTCAGTGATGCTACCTAGCCATCTCATCCTCTGCTGCCCCCTTCTTTTGCCTTCAATCTTTCCCATCACAGGGTCTTTTCCAGTGAATCAGCTCTTTTGCATCAGGTGGACAAAGTATTGGAACTTCAGCACCAGTCATTCCAATGAGTATTCAGGGTTGATTTCCTTTAGGACTGACAGGTTTGATCTCTTTTAAGTCCAAGGGATACTCAAGAGTCTTTTTCAGAACCACAATTTGAAAGTCTCAGTTCTTCGATGCTCAACCTGAAAAATGACATGTCAAAACTGATCTTCGTTTCTATGACATCACCTCCCGACAAGAAAATATTATTTGTCTAGCATTTTCCATTTTGAATAATGGACTCACACAGCTGCCCAGGCCTAGAATATTGACTTTCTTCTGTTCTTTTTTTATGAGTGCCAGTAAGTCACAGAATAGGTGCTCCCTAAATAGCTGTAGCACAAGTGATTGAAAGACTTGCAGGGAATAATTTTTAAATATTTTGAAAACTTCTGTAAATACACAAAAGTTAAAAGTACAACAAATGTGCACTTACCCATAATAAGGCTTGAAGAACTGTCAACATTGTGGAGAGAGTCATTAAAAATAGACATCTATTATTTTAATTACAGTTCATTTAATCAACTTTTATTTAATGTGAACAAATAGTCTGTAGAACAGACAAAAAAAAAATCATGTGGCAAAATGGCCTACATTGCATTAATATAACAAATCTATATAAACAAAATAACTTCAGCCATTATAAAGCACTATATGTAAGTATACTAAACCATTCTTACATACTGCCATGTCAACAGCAAATAAAACAGCAGATTAAACAGTTCAAAAAATTTCTCCTGACTTGCTATCCTTCTTTTTACACATGCATTCATTCTACTTACTTCAAGGCAGTAAGTACTTTTATCTTCATCCTTTTCAATTTCTCATATCTCTATGGTGTTCTGTTCAAAGGCCTCCTGGTACCTGCCTCTTTGGGACTATTTCTGCCTAA
This sequence comes from Neotragus pygmaeus, assembly GCA_006410875.1. NCBI lineage: Eukaryota > Metazoa > Chordata > Mammalia > Artiodactyla > Bovidae > Neotragus > Neotragus pygmaeus. The sequence continues at coordinate 328,467 of SJYV01005435.1, read as the reverse complement.
ACAGTTTGACCTTTAGTTCTCAGCTTTTTTAGTTTATCTTATCAGCTAAGCTTGTGCCTCAATGAAACCCTTTCATAATTGGTCTAGGGCCTATCAATTTTTTACACTCATGCCCTCTCATGTTTTAAAACATTTTTTGCAGCTTTAAAACATAATGCACAGAAAGAATATTTAAATGATACTCTCTTTCTGCCTGTGTGGTCATGGAGGTGATTCAGGAATGAACTTATCTACTACAGGACCTTCTCTTGTTTACAAAACTATGTTGAAATAATGTCTATATTTTAGATATCCCTACCCATTCTTTCTGAATGACATTAGACTGAGGGACCCTAGTAATAATTTTCTTTGGTCAACAAATATTTATTCAATTTGCATTTGTGTCAAGCATTATTCTAAACAACAGAGATATAATGGAAGAGAGAGCAAATGAGGTCCTTGCCTCATATTCCAACAGATTACTGTGTAATTTCACCAAAGTTAAGTAACTAGCCTCAACAGCCTGTCCTGTTACCTAAAACACTAGCCATATATTTCTTAAAATATTTTGTTTGGTCCTTCAAATGGGTATGAATGAAGGAAAGAGCAAATTCTTTCCTCTTTACATATCAAATTGCTATCATTTATTGCTGGCCATAAAGAAGTGTTATTGGGAAATCCATACCAGACTTTTTTCTTTGTTCTAAAATAATCAATTAGACTGAGATTTAAGAACTTAAGTTTGAGTTGGGAGGGAAAAAAAAAAACAACTAACCACCACAGAGTTTCTAGTCATTGCAATAAGATAAGAAATAATAAACAAAAGTATACAGAGTAGAAAGGAAAGATGAATGTTCTAATTTGTATATGATAAGACTGAGCCAATAAAGGATTTGAAGAAATCTATTAAAATTTACTAGAACATGTGAACTGAATTTAAAGAAGTTCAAAATTATAAAGTATATACAAAACAATCATGTTTCTATATATTAATCAAAAACTGTTGAAAATTAAAATTTTAAATATCAAAAACATGGAATAATTATATTTAACAAAGTATAAGAGTAAGATCTGAAATAAAAATAAACTACAAAATATTGCTAGGAGAGATATATTTTTTTTAATATGAATCACAGATTTATTAGTGGAAGAAATAGGATGGAAGCTCACAGATGGGGAATTGGGAAAGGGAATGAGACAGAAGCTATGCATCAGCCTCTGGTGTCCCCACGAGTCAAGGTGGAAACCCTAGAATCAACCCAGATATATTTCTTGGTTTAGGACATGGATGGGGCCATGGCTGTGGCCAACTGAAAGCTGGAGAAGCTGGGACCTCACTCATGTTCATCTAGGAGAGAGTCAGAGTAGGGAATAGAAGAATACTGGGAGCAAGGGGATGTGTGAGACAAGGGGTTCCATGGGAAGAAATCCTGACAATGCTTCCTTGGACCCTGAGTAGGAGAAGGTGGGAGAGGAGGGCAAATTCTGGAGCTATCAGAAAAGGAGCAGGAGAAAGAGAAGGCTGCATCTGGTGGCCTGGTTGGGGCGCAGGTATTTCTCAGTCCATTCTTCTATTTACTCTTGGGGGCTTGCTGGTTGCAGGACACTTCTGCTGGGCTGGGATTGCTGTGTCCTTGGGTGGGTATTGCTTCTTGGCCTGGGGAGCACATGGATCCTTGGTTTTAGGTGTACACACCTCTTGACATTTGACAGGGAGTGGCTGACGGGCTGCTTGTCATCTGGGGCAGGCACTGCTGCTGCTGCTGGGAAGACATGGCAGCAGGAACAGGTGAGCCAGAGGCACAAGCCAGACCCTAGGAGATTTGGCTGAGCACAGGTTCCAAGAAAGAAATTTTAAAGCCTGTAATAAATGGAGAAATACACCAAGTTTATGAATTGGAAAACTAAATATTGTTAAAGTATCAAGTCTCCCAAGGCTGATTTATAGATTCAATGCAATGTGCAGCATAATTTCAACAGGGATTTTTTTGAGGGGAAGAAGTATATATTGACAATCTGATACTAATACACACACACACACACTCACACACATATAGAAATGCAAAGAACAAGAATAGTCAAAACAACTCTTAAAAAAACAGATTTGGAAAACATATACCCACCTGATCTGAACTCATTATATTTCAAGCCAGTGTAGTATAGGTGTAAAGACAGACATCAGTGGAACAAAACAGAGCATCCAGAAGTAGATATATCTTTATGTGGTCAGCTGTTTTCCGATAGGGGTGCCAAGGCAATTTCATAGTAAAGAATGGTCTTTCCATATTTCAAATGTTGATGGAACAACTATTTATTCATATGAAAAAAAAGAGGCCTCAATCCTTATCTTAAATTGAACACATATGTTATCACCTCTTTTTGCCTCAGTTTACTCCTCTGTAAAACTGAGGTAATAAGACTTACCTGGTGGCAGAGTGGATTACAATCCACCTGCAAATGCAGTGACACAGGTTTGATTTCTGGTCCAGGAAGATTCTACATGCCTTGGAGCAACTATGCCCATGCACCACAACCACTGAAGCCCAAGCACCTGGAGTCTGTGCTCTGTAACAACAGAAGCCACCACAATGAGAAGCCGTGTACCAGAATGAAGGACAGACCCTGGTTGCCACAACCAGAGAAAGCCTGCACAATGCAAGGAGCAAGGGAGGTGCAGTGCAGCCAAAAATAAATAAGTAAATGGTCCAATAAAAGAGTACAAAATGCAGTACTTGGATGCAATCTCGAAAAAGACAGAATGATCTCTGTTCAATTCCAAGGCAAACCATTCAATATCACAGTAATCCAAGTCTATGCCCAACCAGTAATGCTGAAGAAGCTGAAGTCGAACGGATCGATGAAGACCTACAAGACCTTTTAGAACTAACACCCAAAAAAGATGTCCTTTTCATTATAGGGGACTGGAATCTAAAAGTAGGAAGTCAAGAAACACCAGGAGTAACAGGCAAATTGGGCCTTGGAATGCAGAATGAAGCAGGGCAAAGACTAACAGAGTTTTGCCAAGAAAATGCATTGGTCATAGCAAACACCCTCTTCCAACAAAACAAGAGAAGACTCTACACATGGACATCACCAGATGGTCAATATTGAAATCAGATTGATTATATTCTTTGCAGCCAAAAATGGAGAAGCTCTATACTGTCAACAAAAATAAGACCAGGAACTGACTGTGGCTCAGATCATGAACTCCTTATTGCCAAATTCAGACTTCAATTGAAGAAAGTAGGGAAAACCGATAGACCATTCAGGTATGACCTAAATCAAATCTCTTAAAATTATACAGTGGAATAGAAATAGATTTAAGGGCCTAGATCTGATAGATAGAGTGCCTGATGAACTATGGAATGAGGTTCGTGACACTGTACAGCAGACAGGGATCAAGATCATCCCCATGGAAAAGAATTGCAAAAAAGCAAAATAGCTGTCTGGGGAGGTCTTACAAACAGCTGTGAAAAGAAGAGAGGTGAAAAACAAAGGTGAAAAGGAAAGATA
>SJYV01005435.1:298900-323678 GCA_006410875.1 Neotragus pygmaeus | reverse complement strand
AAAAAAAAAAAAAAGAAAGAAATCTTCACTCAAATATATCAGCAAAACATATGTTGTTGTTTCCATGTCCTGGCTATTATAAACAGTGCTGCAATGAACATTGACACATATATATGGAATTTAGAAAGATAGTAATGATGACCCTGTATGTGAGACAACAAAAGAGACACAGACATAGAGAACGGACTTTTGGCCTCTGAGGGAGTAGGAGAGGGTGGGATGATATGGGAAAATGGCATTTAAGCATATATACTATTATGTAAGAAATGAGGCGCCAGCCTATGCTCGATGCAGGATGCAGATGCTTGGGGCTGGTGTACGGGGATGATCCAGAAAGACGTTGTGGGGTGGAAGGTGGGAGGGGGATTCAGGATTGGGAGCTTGTGTACACCTGTGGTGGATTCATGTCGATGTATGGCAAAGCCAATAGAGTATTGTAAAGTAAAATTTAAAAAATTAATTAATTAAAAAAAAAACATATGTATCCCTAAATACACAATATGAGTAACTTTTGAACAGATATTTCAAAAACAAAATATATGAAAGGCCAATAACATATTAAAGCTAGATTAATAATATTAAATATTAAAGGTATATAAATTAAAATCATAATGTAATATCAATAGACACATCAAAATAGCTAAAATTAAAAAACTGACCACATGAATTACTGGTGAGGATATGTAGCAACTAGAATACTCACTGGTAGCTAGTCAGTAAAGAATGTGCTTGCAGTGCAGGAGACCTGGGTTTAATACCTGGGTTGGAAAGATCCCCTAGGGAAGGAAATGGCAACCCAGTCTAGTATTCTGCCTGAAAAATTCCATGGACAGAGGAAACTAGTGGGCTATAGTCTGTGGGGTCGCAAGAGTTGGACATGACTTAGCGACTAAACCACCACAGAATACTCACACTTTGGTGGTGGGATATAAAACAAGCCAGCCACTTTCCAGAACAGTGTATGAGTGTCTTATACATTTAAACAAACTTTTTTTTTTTTTAACTACAAGACACTTAGTTATTTATACAAGGCAAATAAAAACATATGCCCACACAAAGACTAAAAAATATACAGAGCAACTTTATCCCCAGTAACTCAAAATTAGAAACCAAACTAGCGATAGGAAAGTGAAAAGTGAAAGTGAAAGTCCTCAGTCGTGTCTTACTCTTTGCAACCCCATGGACTATACAGACCATGGAACTCTCCAGGCCAGAATACTGGAGTGGGTAGCTGTTCCCTTCTCCAGGGAAATCTTCCCAACCCAGGGATCGAATCCAGGTCTCCCACACTGCAGATGGATTCTTTACCAGCTGAGCCACCAGGGAAGCCTTATCTATAGGAGAATGGATAAATAGATCTGGTATGATCTATACAATGATATTATTCAGCAATAAAGGAAAAACTACTAATCTGTATATCAATGTCAAGGTATGTCAAAAAACTGTACTGAGTAAATACATTGTCTCAAAAGAATGCATAGTATATGAATGTGTTAACATAAAGTCCTAGAAAAACAAGCAAACTAATTTTAATGAAAGGAGGTGGGTCAGAACTTGCCTCATGCCAGGTTTTGAAGGAGGCTACTGTTTTTAAAGAAGAATTCTGGGGAATGATAGGCATTTGTTCACAGTAGAAGCAAGTATCACACTTATCAAAACTATTTTTACATTTTAAATGTTTATGTTTCATTGCTTATAAATAAGATCTCAATAAAATTTATTTTCAAACTCCTAGGCAGTACAGATCAATCTGAGACAGACAGGAGTACCCGGCCACTGGAAAAGAATATATAGAACCATGCAAAACTCAGTAGGACAAAGTAATTAGGGGGAAAATCAGAAGAGTTAGTAGGACTGGTCCTGCCCTCAGCAGGTGGGGGAACTGAAGCAGTGGTCTGATCCCCACATTGGAGCAACTATTTGGGTTAGAAGAGAAATATTTGAGGCTATGAGTGAAGCAGCTGACCTGTGGCAGACTAAATGGAATGAGAATCACACTGACAATGCCTGTGGAAGCCACAAGTACCCAGGGACAAGGACAAGGGTCCCCTAGAAGGCACAGCAGCTGGGAGCTGGAGCCCGGGGATTGTGGTGCAATCCCAGGGCGAGGTCTGCTGTTGACAGTGGGGAGACATGAGGGGACATGAGGGAGGAGACTGTGGTGGGAAATGCCTGTGGAGGAAAGCCACGCAGCCATGGAAGCAAGGCGATACTGCTGAGTCGTGCTAGGGGGTGGAGCCATCACCACAGCCTATCTCCCCACATGCCAGCAGCCGGCATCTGAAGAATAGTGAGGCTGGCCCTTCAAGCACCTGACACGCAGGACAACAGAGAAGCCCCAGCCAGGGTACCCCTTCAAGTGCCTGACACACCAAACAACAGAGAAAGATCCCAGCCAGGGGGAGCCCTTTTAGTGCCTCGTGCACAAACCAAAAGAGAAGGATCCCTCTAAGTGCCTGAATGGGCAAAGCAAGGAGAAGGACTAGCCAGAGGCCTTCTGATCACCAGCTGCCACAGGCTAGAATAAGACTCTGATAGGGCCATAACTCCTGCAGCTGAGGCAGTACATGCCCTTGCACACTTGGCACCTCCAGGGTCCCAGCAATGCAAGCAGCTGCACCACCTTCATGCTCAATCCTCACTGGGACAGAGCTTCAAAAGGGTAGAAAAATGCCTGCGTCTGAGAACATAGGGTTGTTTCCCTTGTATTCAACTCTTTGCGACCCTGTAGACTGGTCTGATAGGCTTTTCTGTCTGGGGGATTCTCCAGGCAAGAATACCGGAGTGGGTTGCCATACCCTTCTAGAGCACCATATTTCCTGCTACCCTAACTGCCATCTCCCCTGAATACCTGGTGTTGCGAGGGGCCCTGCAACCAAAGCAACTGTACCACCTCCACACCTGGCACTCATTGGGGCAGACTCAAGTCTTCCAGGGCCTCAGAAGCAAAGACCAGTGAACGATCCACATGCAGAAGTGGAGATAAAATCACAGTTGGAACCCAGGGGCAGTGTGCTAAGGAAGATGACCCAAAACTTTGCACCAGGTTAAATCTACACAATCAACTAGGCAGACTCTGTGTCTATGGAATATATAAAAGGACATTGAGAGTTCTCACCAGAGAAAACACACTAGTTCTGACATCTGTGGACATTGGAGGCAAGAAAACACAGGAGTAGGATTAGATTACAGTCAGAGTTGCCCCCACAGCATGTCCAGAGACCAGCACAGTGTGAGAGGGCATTCTAGGCAGGCAAGGTGGAATGTAACTCCCAGAAAGGGAAAGATATTGACAGAAAAGACTTAAGAAAGACATTTATTTTTTATTACATTTTGACTTGTTCTGTAGTTCTTCCTGGATTTATTTCTCTCTCTCTCTCTTTTTTTTTTTTTCTTTTTTCCTTTTTTTACCTTATTTCCCCCTCTGTTGTAGTTCTCAATTGGTACTATTTAAGCTTTTGAGAATTTTTTTTTCAATCACACACTTTTTATTTCTGTTATAAATGTCTGCATCTTTATTGGCCTTTTTGTAATTTATGGAGTTTCCTTTTTTATTTCTCAGAATTTTTTAAATTATTGTTTTTTCTACATTTATTCCTTTGTTTTCTTTTCCTACTGGTCTTTTCCCCTCACAGTTAATCTTTAAAAATTTCTTTATCTACCTCTATTTAACTTTGCATTTCTATTCTTTCCTTTATTTTCTTTTTCTCACCATATTTCTTAGTTTGTTTTTGTTGCTTTATTCCCCAGTTGGGACTTTGCTTTAGTTTTTTATTCCAGTTTGTGCTTTAGTTAGTCTTGTTCTCAACTGGTAGATATAATTTTTGATTTCCTTTGTATACCAGTTCAATCTATTGTACGTTTTTTTTGTACTGCTTTGATTTTGCTTATGGTGTGTATGTATGTGTGTACATTCCATTATTTTAGGTATTATTTGTCTGATATTCTAATAGCCATTTGTCTGGGTGCATCTTTTGTTTCTGCTTTGGGGTATTTCTTTTAATCTCATTTAATGCCATAACAAACCACCTATGGAATCTCCATTAGTGCCAGAGATCAAGGCCTGAGCCTTTGGAGTGTGAGTGCTGACTCCAAGACTCTAGATCACTACTAACCCTAGAGAATATCAAATAGAATTCCCACAAAGGCAACTACTTGCATACAAGACACAGCGTCACCAACTGCCCAGTAGCACCCTGTGCAAGATGCCTCATCCAAACAACAAACAAGAAAAAAATACAAACACAATCATCAGCAGTATTACCACCTCACTCAGCCTTGCCTGCCAGGGTCCAGCCCTGGTGGATTCAGGGTAATTCGAAGCAGGGATGGAGTTGGCAGCTCATAAAAAATTAATTAGAAATATAAAGAGATTAGGAAAGAATAGTGTAATAGGAAAATTATTGGAGAAAAGATGCTGAATAACTTGGTTTACATGGAAAACCAATAAAGTTCCAAGACAAGGAACTTGCACCGTCTACATTAGGCTGCCGGTGCCCGATTGAATAGCGGAGGGTGCCCCACCTTAGGCTCCCTCTCGCGTGGGTCTTAGAAGCCAGGGCAAGTAAGTAGACTCGGTGAGCCTCTGTGCTCCAAGGGATCAGCCTGAAAAGGAGAGGGAGGGAGAGGGAGAAAGAGAGAGAGAGNGAAAAGACACTGAATAGCTTGGTTTATGTGGAAAACTAATAAAATCTCAGGACAAGAAGTTTGCACCATCTACGTTAGGACACTGGCGCTCATTTGAATAGTGGAGGGTGCCCCGCCTTGGGCTCCCTATCTCGTGGGTCTTAGAAGCCAGGGAAAGTAAGTAGACTTGGCGATCCTCCATGCTACAGATGGGAATTCAGCCTGAAAAGGAGGATAAAGAGGAAGAAAGAGAGAGAGAGAGAGATTTGACAATGGGGAGTCAGATTTCCAAGAAACCAGTTTGAGAAGCTGGTCTGAGAAACTGGTCCATCCTTTATTGTTCAGGAAAGCTTTTTATACTTTTGGTTGTACATAGAGATCAATGGATAATACAAAATTATGCAGTGTCAGCAGCCCTGACTCTTACTTATCGAGACCAAGCTTTCTCTCTGCATACTTAGTTGTATACACAAGTCTTAGGTGATTTACATCATCTTCTGGCCAGAAGGCCAATTAACATTTACAGCCCTTTTCTGATAAGGGTAATAGTGTTGTTCTTCCCAAAGTCTGGTGCCACTCTCAGAAAGCACTAAATAAAGTTACATTCTTACATAGCAAGGACACAACAATTTATAACAAAGAAAGAGGAGTACAGTGATTTATAACAAAGAGAAAATTAATTAACTCAAGAGTCTAGTGTTGCTAACATCAAAACTACTGTATTCCATTTTCTATATCCCAGTTACATTGATTAATATCCTTCAGGTGCCTAAAAGATAAAGAATATGGAGGTCTGGCAGTAGTCATTGACTCAACAGTGAAACCCATCACCAATTAATTTTTATCTCTTTAAAGAAAGGGGCTCTATATCTTTAAGATGCTTTAAGCTTCATGCCTCTTGCAGTTGGGGGCCATAAACAATTCACATGCATAATTGTAAAAATCCAGACAGACTGGTCAGGTAAATTAGAAAGCTATCAGACGGGTTTAAGCCGAGACTTTTTTATATGCTGGAGACTGTTAACTGGAGCTCTAAGTTAATTCCTTTTTAGAGGAAGGTGGTTGGGGATAGCCCCCTGTTATGTCAGAAGAGTGGAAAGCACAGTACAATAAGGCAGGCAGACTGGTTTTGGGGGTAGATGGTCAAGAAAATTCAGTGAGGCTCCCTTAAGGCCCGACTCACCTTTGCCTGTCAGACTCCTTACTTTGCCATGGGCGGGACTCCTTGTGCTGGCTCCCAGCACCTGCCCATCAAAGGAAAACAACAACAACTCAACTCCTCCCACCAGAATGCAAGCACAATCACATCCTACATAAAGCTTATACAAACCACTGGGAAAACCTTAGGAGGGTAGAAACCAAACAGAAGAAAGAATTCAACTTTGAAGCCTGGGAAAAGGAGGCCTCAAACACAGTAAGTTAAAAAAATAATAATGAAAAGGCAGAGAAATACTGCACAGATGAAGGAACAACCAAGAAACACAAGTCGAAATAAATAAAAAAAGGAAATAGACAAACTACCTGAAAAAGAATTCAGAATGACAGTAAAGATAATCCAAAACCTTGAAAATGGAATGGAGAAAATGCAGGAATCAATTAACAAAGACCTAAAGAATAAACATACAGAGATAAAAAACACAATTATTGAAATTAAAAATACTCTAGAAGGAATCAATAGCAGACTATCTGAAGCAGAAGAATGAGTAGGTGAGCTGGAAGATAGAATAGCAGAAATAACTGCTGAAGAGCATGAAAAGAACTGAGGATAGTCTCAGAGACCTTTGGGACAATATTAAATGTGCCAACATTCAAATTATAGGGGTCCCAGAAGAAGAGAAAAAGAAAGGGTGTGAAAAAATTTTTGAAGAGATTATAGTTGAAAATTTCCCCAACATAGAAAAGGAAATAGTCAATCAAGTGCAAGAAACACAAAGAAGCCCATACAGGAAAAAAAAAAAACCCAAGGTGGAATAGGCCAAGACACATACTAATCAAACTAACAAAGACTAAACACAAAGAAAGAATATTAAAAGCAGCAAGGGAAAAGCAATAAGTAACATACAAGGGAAACCCCATACGTTTAATAGGTGATCGTGCAGCCAGAAACTCTGCAGAGCAGAAGTAATGGCAAGGTAAATTGAAAGTACTGAAAGGGAAAAATCTACAAACAAAATTATTCTCCCTGGAAAGGATCTCATTCAAAGTTGAGGGAGAAATCAAAAGTCTTACAGACAAGCAAAAGTTAAGAGAATTTAACACTACCAAACCAGCTTTACAACAAATGTTAAAGGAACTTCTGTAGTCAGGAAATAAAAGAGAAGGAAAATATCTATAAATCAAAAAAACACAATCAACTTAGAAAATGGCAATAGGATCATCAGTTCAGTTCAGTTCAGTAGGTCCATCATGTCCAACTCTTTGCAAGCCCATGGACTGCATGCAGCATGCCCTACTTCCTTGTCCATTACCAACTCCCAGAACATGCTCAAACTCATGTCAGTTGAGTCAGTGATGCCACCCAATGAGCTCATCTTTTGTCCCCTTCTCCTTCTACCTTCAATCTTCCCCAGCATCAGGGTCGTTTCTGAGAGTCAGTTCCTCACATCCAGTGGCAAAAATATTGGAACTTCAGCTTCAGCATTGGTCCTTCCAGTGAATATTCAGGAATGATTCATTTAAAATTGACTATTTTGATCCCCTTGCAGTACAAGGGACTCTCAAGAGACTTCTCCAACACCACAATGGAAAAGCATCAATTCTTTGGTGCTCAGCTTTCTTTATGATTCAACTCTCATACCCATACATGACTACTAGAAAAACCATAGCTTTGACTATACAGACCTTTCTCAGCAAAGTAAGTTTTCTGATTTTTAATACCCTGCCTAGGTTTCTCATAACTTCTGTTTCAAGGAACAAGCATCTTATAATTTCATGGCTGCAGTCAATGTCTGAAGTGATTCTGGAGCCCAAGAAAATAAAGTCTGTCATTGTTCCCACTGTTTCTCCATCTGTGTGCCATGAAATGATGGGACCAGATGCCATGATCTTTCTTTTTAAAATGTCAAGTTTTCAGCCAGTTTTTACACTCTCTACTTTCACTTTCATCAAGAGGATATTCAGTTACTCTTTGCTTTCTGCCATAAAGCTAGTGTTATCTGCATATATGAGGTTATTCATATTTCTCCTTGCAATCCTGAATCCAGATTGTGCTTCATCCAGCCTGGCATTTCACATGAGGTACTCTGTATATGAGTTAAATAAGTAGGATGACAATATACAGCCTTGACGTACTTCTTTTCCTATTTGGAACCAGCCTGTTGTTCCATGTCCAATTGTAACTGTTGGTTTTTGACCAGCATACAGGTTTCTCAGGAGGCAGATAAGTGGTCTAGTATTGCCATATCTTTAAGAATTTTCCACGGTTTGTTGTGACCCACACAGTCAAAGGCTTTAACATAGTCAATAAAGCAGATGTATTTCTGGAACTCTCTTGCTTTTGCTATGATCCAACGGACGTTGGCAATTTGATCTCTAGTTTCTCTGCCTTTTATAAATCCAGCTTGAACATCTGGAAGATCTTGATTCATATACTGCTGAAGCTAAGCTTGGAAAGTTTTCAGCATTACTTTGCTAGCAATGTGAGATGAGGGCAATTGTGCAGTATTTTAAAAATTATTTGGCATTGCATTTCTTTTTTTTTTTTTACTTTATTCTACTTTACAATACTGTATTGGTTTTGTCATACATCGACATGAATCCACCACAGGTGTATGCGAGCTCCTAATCCTGAATCCCCCTCCCACCTCCCACCCCACATTCTCTCTCTGGATCATCCCCGCGCACCAGCCCCAAGCATCCTGCATCCTGCATTGAACATAGACTGGTGCCTCATTTCTTACATGATAGTATACATGCTTCAATGTCATTCTCCCAAATCATCCCACCCTCTCCCTCTCCCTCAGAGGCCAAAAGTCCGTTCTATACATCTGTGTCTCTTTTGTTGGGATTGGGATGAAAACTGACCATTTCCAGTCCTGTGGCAAGTGCAGAGTTTTCCACATTTGCTGGTAAATTAAGTGCAGCACTTTCACAGAGTCACCTTCTAGGATTTGAAATAGCTCAGCTCGAATTTCATCACCTCCATTACCTTTGTTTGTAGTGATGCTTCCTAAGGCCCACTTGACTTCACAATAGGTATGCATATACATCAATAATTACTTTAAATCTAATTGGATTAAATGCTCCAACCAAAACATACAGACTGGCTGAATGGATTAAAAAAAAAAAAAAAAAGAGAGAGAGATATATGTTGTCTACAAGAAACCTACTTCAGACTTAAAGACACATATAGACTGAAAGTGAGAGGATGGAAAAAGATATTCCATGCTAATAGAAATCAAAATAAACCTGGAGTAGCAATCCTCATATCAGGCAAAATAGACCTTAAGATAAAGAATATTACAAGAGATAAGGAAGGACACTATATAATGATCTAGTGATCAATCCAAGAGTAGGACATAGTAAATATCTATGCACCAAACATAAGGAGCACTTCAGTACATAAGACAAACACTAACAGACATAAAAGGAGAAATTGATAGTAACACAATAATAGTAGGCGACTTTAACACCCCATTTACACCAATGGATAGATCATCAAAGCAGAAAATAAATAAGGAAATACAAGTCTAAATGATATATTAGACCAGATGGATCTCATTGATATCTTCAGGACATCCCATCCAATTACAGAAGAATACCTTTTTTTCAAGTGCACATGGAACATTCTTCAGGACAGATCACATCTTGGGTCACAAATCAAACCTCAGTATATTTAAGAAAATTGAAATCATATCAAACAACTTTTCTGACCACAATGCTATGAGACAAGATACCAATTAGAAGATAAATAATGTAAAAAAAAACCAACAACACAGATTAAACAATACATTTCTAAATAACAAACAGGTTACTGAAGAAATCAAAAAGGAAATAAAAAAATTCCTAGAAACAAATTACAATGAAAACACAACAACTCAAAACCTATGGGATGCAGCAAAAACAGTTCTAAGAGTGAAGTTTAGCAATACAATCCTACTTCAAGAAATAAGAAAAACATCAAATAGACAACCTAATTTTACATATAGCAACCGGAAAAAGAAGAACAAAAAACCTCAAAGTTAGCAGAAGGAAAGAAAGCATAAAGACCAGAGCAGAATTAAATGAGTAAGAAATGAAAGAAACAATATTAAGCATTAACAAAACTAAAAGCTGCTTCATTGAGAAGAAAATTGACAAAATTTTAGCCAGACACATCAAGAAAAAATGAGAGAAGAATCAAATCAACATAATTAGAAATGAAAAAGGAGAGTTTACAACAGACAATGGAGAAATACAGAGGATTATAAGAGACTATTACAAGAAACTATATGGCAATAAAATGGATATCTGGAAAGAAATGTAGATTCTTAGGAAAATGCAATCTTCCAAGACTGAATAAGGAAGAAATAAAAATTACAAACAACCCAATTTCAAAGACTGAATTGAAACTGTAATCAAAAATCTCTCAAAAAACAACAGCCCAGGCTTCACAGGGGAATTCGATCAAACATTAGAGATGAGCTAAAGCCTATCCTTCTAAAACTCTTTCAAAAATTGGCAGAGGAAGGCACACTTCCAAACTTCATTCCATGAGGCCACCATCACCCTTATACCAAAACCAGACAAAGACAACACAAAAAAAGAAAACTACAGGCCAATACTACTGATGAACATAGAGAAAAAATCCTCAACAAAATTCTGGCGAACACAATTCAACAACACATTAAAAAGCTCACACACCATGATCAAGTTGGGTTTATTACAGGAATGCAAGGATTCTTCAATATACACAAATCAATAAATGTGTTATACAATATTAATAAATTAAAGACAGAAACCATATGATAATAGATGCAAAAAATCCCTTGACAAAACTCAGCACCCATTTATGATTAAAACTCTTCAAAAAATAGGCATAGAAGGAATCTACCCGAACATACTAAAGTCCATATATGATAAACCCACAGGAAACATTACTCTCAAATGATCAAAAGCCGAAAGCATTCCCTCTAAGATCAGGAAGATGACAAGTGTGGCCACTCTCAATACTATTATTCAACACACTTTTGGAAGTTAGATATGGCAATCAGAGAAGAATAAAAAATAAAAGGAATCCAGATGGGAAAAGAAGTAAAGCTCTCACTGTTTGCAATGACATGATACTATACACAGAAAACACTAAAGACACTATCCGAAAATGGCTAGAGCTAATCTCTGTCCGACTATTTGTGACCCCATGGACTACAGCAGGTCAGTCTTCCCTGTCCATCACCAACTCCCGGAGCTTGCTCAAAATTAGGTCCATCATGTGGGTGATGCCATTCAACCATTTCATCCTCTGTCGCCCCTTCTTCTGCCTGCAATCTTTCCCAGCATCAGGGTCTTTTCTAATGAGACAGTTCTTCACATTAGATAGCCAAAGTATTGGAGTTTTAGCTTCAGCATCAGTTCTTCCAATGAATATTTGGACTGATTTCCTCTAGGATTGACTGGTTTGATCTCCTGGCAGTCCAAGGGACTCCTAAGATCTTCTCCAATACTATAGTTCAAAAGCATAAATTCTTCAGTGTTCAGCTTTCTTTATACTCCAACTCTCACATCCATACATGACTACTGGAAAAAACATAGCTTTGACTAGATGGATCTTTGTTGGCAAGTAACATCTCTGCTTTTTAATATGCTATCAGGTTGGTCTAGCTTTTCTTCCAAGGAGCAAGCATCTTTTAATTTCCTGGTTGCAGTCACCATCTGCCCTGATTTGGGGGCTGAAGGAAATAGTCTGTCACTGTTTCCATTGTTTCCCCATCTATTTGCCATGAAGTGTTGAGACTGGATGCTATGTATTAAGTTTTGTGAATGTTGAGTTTTAAGCCCACCTTTTCAGTCTTCTCTTTCACTTTCAAGAGGCTCATTAGTTCTTCTTCAACTTCTACCATAAGAGTGGTGTCATCTGCATATCTAAGGTTATTGATAATTCTCCTGGCAATCTTGATTCATGTTTGTGCTTCATCCAGCCCAGCATTTCACATGATGTACTCTGCATATAAGTTAAATAAGCAGTGTGATAATATATAGCCTTGATGTATGCCTCTCCTGATTTAGAACCAGTCCATTGTTCCATGTCTTGTTCTAACTGTTGCTTCTTGACAGGCATACAGATTTCTCAGGAGGCAGGTCAGGTGCTCTGGTATTCCCATTTCTTGCAGAATTTTCCAGTTTGTTGTGATTCACATTGGAGAAAACAATAGCAACTCACTCCAGTAATCTTGCTTGAAAAATCCCAGGGACAGAGGAGCCTGGCAGGCTGCAGTCCATGGTGTCGCTAACATTCGGACACGACTGAGCAACTTCACTTTCATTTTCCTTTCATGCATTGGAGAAGAAAATGGCAACCCACTCCAGTGCTCTTGCCTGAAGAATCCCAGGGATGGGGGAGTTTAGTGGGCTGCCGTCTATGGGGTCGCACAGAGTCGGACACGACTGAAGCGACTTAGCAGAAGCACTGATCCACACAGTCAAACCTTTGGCATAGTCAATAAGAAAGAAGTAGATTTTTTTTCTGGAAATCTCTTGTTTTTTCTATCCAATGGATGTTGGCAATTTGATCCAATTCCCCTGCCTCTTCTAAATCCTGCTTGAACATTTGGAAGTTCACAGTTCACGTACTATTGAAGCCTGGCTTGGAGAATTTTGAACACTGCTTTGCTAGCATGTGAGATGAGTACAACTGTGTGGTAGTTTGAACATTCTTTGGCATTGTGTTTCTTTGGGATAGGAATGAAAATTGATGTTTTCCAGTCCTGTGGCCACTTCTGAGTTTTCCAAATTTGCTGGCATATTAGGTGCAGCACTTTCACAGCATCATCTTTTAGGATTTGTAATAGTTCCACTGGAAAACCATCACCTCCACTAGCTTTGTCTATAGTGATGTTTCCTAAGACCCACTTGACTTCACATTCTAGGATGCCTGGCCTCTAGGTGAGTGATCACACCATCATGGTTATCTGGGTCATGAGGATCTTTTTTGTATAGTTCTTCTGTGTTTTCTTGCCACCTCTTCTTAATATCTTCTGCTTCTGTTAGGTCCATACCATTTCTGTCCTTTATTGTGCCTACCTTTGCATGATATTTTCCCTTGGTATCTCTAAGTTTCTTGAAGAGATCTCCTGTCTTTACATTCTGTTGTTTTCCTCTATTACTTTGCATTGATCACTGAGGAAGGCTTTCTTATATCTCCTTGCTTTCTTTGGAACTCTGCATTCAAATGGGTATCTTTTTCTTTTTTCCCTTTCCCTTTTGCTTGTCTTCTTTTCCCAGCCTTTTGTAAGACCTCCTCAGACAACAATTTTGTATTTTTGCATTTCTTTTTCTTCGGGATGGTCTTGATCACTGTACAATGTCAACAACCTCTGTCCATAGTTCTTCAGGCACTCTATCAGATCTAATCTCTTGAACCTATGTGTCACTTCTACTATATAATCATTTGGGATTTGATTTAGGTCGTACCAAATGGTCTAGTGGTTTTCTTCACTTTCTTCAATTTAAGTCTGAATCTGGCAATAAGGTGTTCATGATCTAAGCCACAGTCAGCTCCCGATCTTGTTTTTGATGACTGTATAGAGCTTCTCAGAAATGGTATGGACCTAACAGAAGCAGAAGATATTAAGAGGAGGTGGCAAGAATACACAGAACTGTACTAAAAAGATCTTCAAGACCAAAATAATCACGATTGTGTGATCACTCACCTAGAGCCAGATATCCTGGAATGGGAAGTCAAGTGGGCCTTAGAAAACATCACTACGAACAAAGCTAGTGGAGGTGATGGAATTCCAGTTGAGCTATTTCAAATCCTGAAAGATGATGCTGTGAAAGTGCTGCACTCAATATGCCAACAAATTTGGAAAAGTCAGCAGTGGCCACAGGACTGGAAAAGGTCAGTTTTCATTCTAATTTCAAAGAAAGGCAATGTCAAAGAATGTTCAAACTACCACACAATTGCACTCTTCTCACATGCTAGTAAGGTAATGCTCAAAATTCCCCAAGCCAGGCTTCAGCAATACGTTAACCATGAACTTCTTGATGTTCAAGCTGGTTTCAGAAAAGGCAGAGAAACCAGAGAGCAAATTGCCAACATATGCTGGATCATGGAAAAAGCAAGAGCATTCCAGAAATACATCTATTTCTGCTTTATTGACTATGCCAACGCCTTTGTGTGGATCACAAGAAACTGTGGAAAATTCTGAAAGAGATGGGAATACCAGACCACCTGACCTGCCTCTTGAGAAATCTGTATGCAGGTCAGGAAGCAACAGTTAGAACTGGACATGGAACAACAGACNTCATCATATCATAAAATCCCTCACTCTCACTATTGGGGGAATCCACAAATTCGATTCTGATTTCCAACTGTCAAAAAAAAAGTTATTGATCAGATGCATTATTATTCACAGTGGCTTTGCAACAAGTCACAAATCATGCTTTCAAAAGAAGACAATTAATCCTAAATTTCAAACTTAAAAACATCTTATTAAGGAATACTGCAACAAAGAATACTGAAATGAGTATAATGGACAACACCCATGCACTGGGCCTCTTAGGAGGGCATATTAGGAGGCCCTTTCTAAGGTGATCTGCACTGTCTTTATACCAAAGAGTAATGTGCTAGCAGCAAGAATATACTCCAAAGAGCAACACTTATTCCTCAATCCATATTCTACAGAAATACTGTAAGACGACTAGTCAAAAGGTATTATGTAGTGTTGGCTTTGAAGATGTGGTCCCTGGCCATAAGAACTCAGCATCCAAGTATTCTAAATGCTTGTGGAAGCTTATGACTCATGCTTTAACTTGCTATGAATGTGGGGTATACGTTGCTTTTTCCTTAGAAACTTTGTGGGCAGTAAATAAACAGGTTATCTCCAGTAGAAGAAAGAGATAGCAGAAGGAATCACCCTTTGGGAAG
This sequence comes from Neotragus pygmaeus, assembly GCA_006410875.1. Classification (NCBI taxonomy): domain Eukaryota; kingdom Metazoa; phylum Chordata; class Mammalia; order Artiodactyla; family Bovidae; genus Neotragus; species Neotragus pygmaeus. The sequence continues at coordinate 308,989 of SJYV01005435.1, read as the reverse complement.
CATATGTCTTCCAATACAACCCTTTTTACCTCTTTATCAATGGAGAGTAAATCCCTCCAAATCTTACATAATCTTATCAATTCAATTTTAAGTAATTTTAGGGGCCTGGTGGTAACATAAGATACTACAAATTGATTTACCTAATATCACACATTTGTAATCTTACAAGCACTGAGTCATAATTATTTATAATTTTATGGTCATGGAGTCCTAAAAAATAAATTTTCTAGGGTAGAATTTAAGTGCTATTTATACTGAGAGAAAAAAGTTTGATTATTTCATCACATCCATTAAAAATTTTATTGTTAATCTCTAAGTTTCCCTTGCTAATTTTCAGATATCACTAGTTGAGTGTTGATTTTAATTGAATTCAAAATCTATATATAATTGCTCTATATAGCTCACTTCTATTGCTCTCATTTTGCTATTTTGTTAGTTATAAAATATAAATTGATACTCTTTTCTAGTAATACATCTAATCGCAACAGGACCAATGAAAGCAGCCTACTAAATATCATTAATCTTTATTACTGAAAATCATAAATATTGTAAGATATATGAATTACTTCCACAGGCAGCCAATTCTAATATTTTCTGAACTACAGAAGTACGTGAATTTATAAAATTGAGGCATATATTTAATAATACATAGTATTACAAATAGCTATATGTCCATATGTATAGCAGATAATTTAAAAATCATCTTACTCGTAACAATAACAGTCTTTATTTATTTAGGATTACATGCTAGACTTTATATTAAAGAAGAAAAAAATGAAAATTAGATAGCAAAAAAAAGGAAGAGAAAATGAAAATTAGGTAGTAAATTTTCTAAGAATAAAATAGTATTTATCCAGACTTGAGTGCAAGTAGATTTTTGCTGCTGCTGCTAAGTCACTTCAGTCGTGTCCGACTCTGTGCGACCCCATAGACAGCACCCCACCAGGTTCCCCCATCCCTGGGATTCTCCAGGTAAGAACACGAGTGGTTAGACACAATTAAAAATATAGATCAAGTGACTTAAATAAGAGTTAGGGCTAGATTCTATGGTTTTTAATTCCTAGTGCATTATTTCTCTATTAAATATTCATGTGCAATTTGCTTATTCATTCACTGATTCGTTTCTTGTTAATTATTTTCTCAAGAAACATTTTGAAGTACCTTCTATTTTCTTCCAAAAAACTGTGTTGGGAAATTAACTGATGACCAACTGGAAGTGCCAAATAAGTAAATAGGCAAACATGACTGCTTCAACAAACACTTCAACAAACACAAGATTGTTGAAGCAAGTGAGAACACTTGTTTTACTCTGGACAGTACCCAGGATGGTGTTATTTTCCTACTGGTATGAAAGATGAAAACCACATGTGATAGGAAAGGAGCAACTTACAGTTGGGGACACAGAGAGGCAGTGAGAAGTTGGGAAGTTTAGTTCCTTATGGGCAAAGAAATGAGCTTTCCTGGTGGCTCCATGTTAAACAATCTATCTGCCAATGCAGGAGACTCAGGTTCGATCCCTGGGTCAGGAAGATCCCCTGGAGAAGAAAATGACAACCCACTCCAGTATTCTTTCCTGGAGAATCCCATGGACAGAGAAGCCTGGTGGGCTACAGTCCCTGGAATTGCAAAGTGTCACACATGACTTAGCAACTCAACAACAAAGGCAAAGAAATGCAAGGTAATATTGAAACATAAGAGGCTCAGTATGGATGGATTAGAGATGGATTTAAGGAGGGATAATGAGGTATGTTAAAGACACTTACTCCTTAGAAGGAAAGTTATGACCAACCTAGATAGCATATTCAAAAGCAGAGATATTACTTTGCCGACTAAGGTCCGTCTAGTCAAGGCTATGGTTTTTCCTGTGGTCATGTATGGATGTGAGAGTTGGACTGTGAAGAAGGCTGAGCACCAAAGAATTGATGCTTTTGAACTGTGGTGTTGGAGAAGACTCTTGGGAGTCCCTTGGACTGCAAAGAGATCGAACCAGTCCATTCTGAAGGAGACCAATCCTGGGATTTCTTTGGAAGGAATGATGCTAAAGCTAAAACTCCAGTACTCTGGCCACTTCATGAGAAGAGTTGACTCACTGGAAAAGACTCTGCTGCTGGGAGGGATTGGGGGCAGGAGGAGAAGGGGATGACCGAGGATGAGATGGCTGGATGGCATCATGGACTCGATGGATGTGAGTNTCCAGTACTCTGGCCACTTCATGAGAAGAGTTGACTCACTGGAAAAGACTCTGCTGCTGGGAGGGATTGGGGGCAGGAGGAGAAGGGGAAGACAGAGGATGAGATGGGTGGATGGCATCACTGACTCGATGGATGTGAGTCTGAGTGAACTCCGGGAGTTGGTGATGGACAGGGAGGCCTAACATGCTGCAATTCATGGGGTCGCAAAGAGTTGGACACGACTGAGCGACTGAACTGAACTGAAGTAATGCACCATAATAAAATTTGACATGAGTGAACTATATGCATTGTTTCTAAAAGTAGGGAATGAGAAATTATGAAATAGAAGGTGCAAAACAAAAATTTACATGAAGTCAGTAAAGAATATATATGGAATTTGAGGGTTAGGAAGTTGATTCTTTTAAAATTATTAATGTTCACATACCTCTTGAAAATCTTTTAAAGAGTTTTAAGAAGAAAAGCATAGTTCAAGAATCACAGGGTATAGATGAAAAATATACAGAAAGATGCAAACTCCTTTAAAAAGTGCTTGTCAGGGCATATGAGAACTGATTGGAAAGTCACATGGTGCCTATCTGAGGTATATTTCTGTAGTTTCTCTCTCTTCCTCTCATTTTTTCTTAACCTGGAACAAGATAGGCACATTGTCACGTTAAAGGCTTTACTGAGAACACATGAATGGACATGATACAAAAGGTAGGCAGGTGGTCAACCATCAAGATGTCTCATTATCTCTCTCTACCAGCTGTACCTAGAAACAGAGCAAGAAGGAAAGAAATTCTTATCTTTCTGTTTTCTTTGTCTCTAGCTTCATATTTAACATCATCAGTACTGACACTGGCAGTGGCCACACACACACACACACCCCCCCAGGATAATGATGTCCTAAGGCTGTGGCCACAGACCCAACTTGAAGGAAAACTCGCTTAAGGAGACACTCTTTTTACTTCTAACGACACACTTAACACCCACTTCTGGTAGTGTTGATGACAAATCGTCCTTACTGTGAATTCCACCATCTAATTTAAAGTCCATGAAGTTAGTTGAGGCCCCTCAGCCCACGTCGCACAGGCATGACATAACTAAGAACAGCAGTAGAGGATGAAATAGAATCCTAGAAAACTCAAAAGGTAGTTTTAAAGACATATTTCTAGCAGTTAAGGATCTTGCTTCCTTAAATTTGCTTCCTTTGTGTCTACAAAAACATGAATATGCTTGCAATTTTAAATATATTTCAAAATCATCTTAGTCACAAATTTACAATTTTCAGTCCCATTTATAGTGGTTTAATTTTCTATTTTTCTTTATAATTATTTTCCCCTCAAAAAAAATAAGTGTAATACAGCAAAGACACATTGTACATTCGATTTATATGAATAGTGAATGACCAACCTGGATTAGGATGCTCTTTTCCAAATAAGTGTAACAGAGTACACATGACATCTACAGTATCTTTTGTCTGCTGCAGTGATCACTTAACAAAAAATATGACAATAAAATTTTTTTTTAAGAGTCACAGAAGAATTTCATTTACTACTGAACTTCATTAAACCACTAAGGTTTTTACAGGAAAGATCATTTGAAAAATTTTGGATTGTATCTTGAGACAATGGGTTTCTTTGGACTCACTATCCAAGAGACTGACAATATTCCACAGTGGGGAGAATGAGGCGGAGAAAAGAATGTGGATTATTTAGTAAGACATTTATGTAATCCAAAATAAGAGAGAATGGTGAAGGTGATAGCTTCTGCTGAACAATCTCAGATTCATGATCTCTGAAGAAAAAGATTTAGCTTTGGGACCAGGGACCAGGTTTGATCACTCAAGAGCTTTTGTGTAGCAGAGTTTCATTAAAGTATGAAAGGGACAGAGAAATCTTCTGACATAGACATCAGAAGGGGGATGGAGAGTTCCCCCTCACTAGTCTTAGCAAGGGGGCTATATACTTTTTTAATTGTTTATTATAATAAATCAAAATAACATCTCAAGGTCATAAAGATCTTACTAGACCCACTTCCACAATTTACATTTTAAGATGACAGAATTAGTTAGAACTAACAACAGAAAGATCTTACCAGACCCACTACCATAATATACATTTTAAGATGACAGGATTAGTCAGAAGGTTCTCAAGAAGGAGAAACATGTCCTCAAGCAGGATACATTGTTGTTATATAATCACTGGTACAGAGTTTAAGGAAAAACATATCCTTGAGCAAGATGAGTTGTTTTCTTGTGCAATCATCAGCTCTGGGCTTAAAGAAAAAAACATTTGTCCTTTTCTCCTTCTTGAGAACCCCAACCCCTCTCTCTCCTGCTTGAGGATCCCAGACTTCTTATCAACCTACCTAGGAACTAACTCTCTCAACGGGAAGAGGCAGAAGAGAAAGAGTAGAGTAAATACACAAATACACGTTTGTGATGTGCAAGTTAAGACTTGGTAGCTGATTTAATCTATCAATTAAGTGAAGAATCATAGACAATTCTAAATTTGTCTTAGGCAACTGAATAAATAATGCCAACCACTAATCACTCATAGAAAACACAGAAAAATGGCTCATAAAATGCTAAGATAGAGACCACTGGGCTGTGACAAATGGTATATATTAGTCCTTGTCAACCAGCTGCATATTTGCAGGTTTCAGGGGAATCTATATGTCCCAGGCACAATATTGTAAAAATATGTTGATTAAAATGGATGCCAAGGAACCGTTGAAAGACAAGTATCAAAGGGGGTCTTTTTTAAGTACAGATTTTTGTTTTTAGTAAATTTGCCACAGAAACCTGAAAATCTACCAATTGTTTTCTAACATAGCTGGGTTTGGAAACCATGGCACTGAGATAACCAATTAAAGAGTTTTCCAACTGATGCAGCTGAAGTTTACCTTCTCAGCCTTTGTTTATTAAATGGGAATTCATGGTGATCAATCTCTGGGAAGACCTTTTAATATCTGGTGGAAGTCGAGGTAGGGTTCTTACCCAGCTCAATGGGCAATTCTGTCTCTCTTTGAATGATCTATATTGAAATTCAAAACATAATCAAGTTAGGCCAAGTCTTGCCTCTTTTCTGGAAAGTATTTCATAGAAAAAGTTGTCAAGATGCTATTTATTATGTCATATCCACATACTACTTCAAATTTAATACTTCGATATGAGTTTTGCTGTATACTGCAAGGATACTTAACTTTTCACTAATGTTCAGGATGGCTGCCACTGTGATTCTTGTAAATGATTCGGTCAGGTGCCATTGTTTCTTCTCTTACTGGTGAGTAGGGACACCAGTAAGAATTGTATTATTGTTAAGATCTTACACCCTAAATTATCTGGAAATTATATTAAGAACTAGTGGGAAACAGGAAAAGGTTATATATTAGGCCCTCCTGTGCTTAGACTGTGCTATGTCCTAATTATTCCTAGTTTATCCATAAAGAAAGTTTCATAGGCAGGAGAATGTGTGGCTCTACTGCTCAAAGGAATGGGTTAATATTTAACTATAAAAATGGTTTTATGATAGATTAAATCCTAAGATTTCAAGAAAGCACTGTTTCAGAGTATCTGTATTCCTCTCAAATTTATATGCTGAAATCCTAATCCTGAAAGTAATGATATGAGGAGTTGGGGCCCTTGGGAGGTAATCAGATCCTGAGGGTAGAGCCTTCATGAACAGGATTAGTGCCCTTCTAGAAGAGACCTCTGAGAGATCTCTTGCCCCTCTGCCACATGAGGACACAATGAAAAGATAGCCGTCTAGGATGAGGGCTTTTGCCAGACACCTTGATCTGTTGACACTTTGATCTTGGACTTTCCAGCTTCCAGAACTGTGAGAAATAAATGTCTGTCATTCACAAGCCACTCAGCTTGCATTTTTATTATAGCAGCTCAAACAAGCTAAGACAAGCAACAAAGGAAGGAGCAGCAGAGAAAGAAGGCCCAGAATGCAACTCTAAAGAAGATATTAGTAAGTATTAGTCGCTCAATCATGTCTGACTCTTGGTGACCCTATGTATAGTAAGTAGCTCACAAGGCTCCTCCATCCATGGGATTTTCCAGCCCAGAATACTGGAGTGGGTTGCCATTTCCTTCTCCAGGGGATCTTCCCAACCCAGGGATTGAACCCTGGTCTCCTGCATTGCAGGCAGACTCTACCATCTAAGCCATATACATTTAAGGAATGGGCAGGGGAGATGCACACATGATATCCAGATACATTGGAGGAAGACAAAGAGAACATGATTCAGTGAGAGGCAAAGAAGAAAGAGTTTTAATAAGGTTTGCCTAGTTTAAGGAAAGCTTATTATCAATATATGTAGCAACTAAATGTGATCTATTATCTTGACTGGAGCATGTTCAGTGCAATACTGACAGTATAAATCAGATTTCACATTTTTCTTTTGTTTTAAGAAGTAAAACTACAAAAGTAAAAGCAGTTAATGTTTTAACCCTGTAAAAATACTTGCAAGTTTAAGTTAAGAAGACATATAATAGCTAAACATATGGGCTATGGGTAGTTTCTTATGGCAGCATTATTGTTGTTTTCTGATAAAGTAAGACTTGAGTTCTGTTAAGACATGCTAATACAAAAGAACCAGTGATAAACAGATTGCATGCTCCGAAGAGGAAGCATAATTAATGGGGTGATTTTTTGAGGAGAAACTAAACAAGTTGTGAGAATTTGATATTTATTTCACACATGTGACAAAATTATGAGTTACTAATCTGTTATTACCTCTCCTTCTCTCATCTCATGTGTGTCTCAGTGGCTATTTTCATCTCCTCTAGCCCAAAGCAGAAATAAACAATCAAAAAATCATGGGCCAAATGGTTCTGGATGCATGCTTACGCTGCAAGATTTTTTGCTTTGCATTTTTATTTTCACAACTGTTAGACAGCCTGAGTCTTGAGAAAAGGAAAGGAAACCAGGACTTGAGAGAATCTTCTATACCAAGACTTTGGGCCATTGAAGTGATTAAAAGAAAGTAAAAAAAAAAAAAAAAAAAACAACTTTTTTTTTTCTTCTCAAATTCCTGGGTAAGGAGTATAAAGAACTCAATAACTTTTGAGCTAAGATCAGACATGAAACATGCTAAGCTACCATCTGTGGACCACCACCATCCAACGGGCTTGGACACTTGGAATCTCTTGACTAACAGGGTCAGGGAAATGGTGGGAAAACACAATTAAGGAAAGACGTTGCTCTTGACCAAGGTGAAACTGTCAGAGGTAGCACACTGATTGAAACCGCCCACCCTGGCCAGGCACCATAGTAACCATTTGCATGAGCTGTTTTACAACAGGAGGTCCTGGTAAGGAACACAGAACTAATAAGCCTTCACCAACCAGAAGAGTTCGGGGAAGGTCAAAAGGAGACACCACATGTCCAACCACCTCCCAGAATCCTTCTCTCTGGCATCCATCTTAGATGAACAAGGCATGCACCATCAGGAAGGACTCAGTCAGAATGATTGGTTAAAGACAACCCGGAAACTAATCCCATCACCATGAAACCTGGGAGCCACTCTCCTGGGTTCCCTTACCCTACTGCTCTCCACCTGGGTGCCCTTTCCCAATAAAATCTCTTGCTTTGTCAGCACATGTGTCTCCTTGGACAATTCATTTCTGAGTGTTAGACAAGAGCCTAGTTCTGGGCCCTAGAAGGGGTCCCCCTTCCTGCAACAAAACTGTACCAAATCAACCGGGTTATGAGCTACGGCAAAGGTGAGACACACCATTACCCACAAGGAGACTTAAGCAAATGAGATCTAATATAAGAGCAGAGACTGCTGGATCACAGAAAAGGCAAACAAAGAAAACCCTAGGGTACCTGTGAAGTGAGGACATCAACATTTTTCAAAGAACTTAATATTTCAAATATAGAACTGGAAGAATTTCTGCAGTATTGAAGGTTTTATTATGAGTCAAGACCATGAAGTTGTGGAAACTCACAATAATCAGTAGCATGTTAGTGCAGGAGAGGAAAGGGGAATACCAGCATAATTAAATACTATAATACCCTACCTCTACTTGACCCAAATAAGTCCTAAATAGACAACCTCAATCATCATGTCCCATTCTTTTTGTTGGAGACTGCCTTATGGCACCCCACTCCAGTACTCCTTCCTGGAAAATCCCATGGACAGAGGAGCATGGAAGACTGCAGTCCATGGGGTCGCTGAGGGTCGGACACGACTGAGCAACTTCACTTTCACTGTTCACTTTCATGCGTTGGAGAAGGAAATGGAAGCAACTTCACTTTCACTGTTCACTTTCATGCGTTGGAGAAGGAAATGGAAGCAACTTCACTTTCACTGTTCACTTTCATGCATTGGAGAAGGAAATGGCAACCCACTCCAGTGTTCTTGCTTGGAGGATCCCAGAGACAGCGGAGCCTGGTGGGCTGCCGTCTGTGGGGTCACACAGAGTTGGGCACAACTGAAGTGACTTAGTAGAAGCAGCCTTAGATAGGGTCAGAGAGATGTGAAGGAATTGAGGTGATGCAGAGTGTTGGGCATCTGAGAATGTTTCTTAATTTTTAAGAAAAGAAAAATGATGCTTGTCTTTCTGCTCTCTTTAGTTGTATCTGCAGGTGATACCTAAAACCACAGCCACTGTTTTGTGACCAGAAGAATATGCTGAAGATGACAAGGAAAAAGGATAAATGGAGCCATATCTTTGATGAATCATTGAGCCACTGAATTAATCAAGCCTCCAACCCCCTCTTTCTTCAGATAGCTAGTTATGTGAGATAAGATAGTATCATTCCTTAAGCCACTTGGGCTTTTCATTTTCTCATAGAGGAAAACATCCTACAAAAGTCTTTTTTTCAACTTTTTTTTTTTTTTTTTCCACCATGGGCTTTAAAACACTGTGACTAAAAACACTATTATGTAAGGAGATTTAAAAATCATCTCTGGCTATGATTTAAGCACTCAATGTTTTTAGAGAACTTTATTGTAAATTTATTAGCAACTTTTCCAAACAGAGGTATGATAAGGTCAATGTTCTCATAATTTTAACTACTAGAAAAAAGCCAAGATGAAAAGAGATAAATGGTTGATTTCAAGTGGCCCAGCACATCTGTGGAGTAATTTTCAACTCCCACGCAAGAACTCTCAGAACCGAGCAGCCTTGTCTCTTGCTCTTGCTCTTGCTCTGGTTTCTCCTCTCACAATTAGTAATTTGGGCTAAAATCAAAAAGGTGCCAAAATCACTTTTATAATTCAGTGTTTCTCTAGGCTGAACACTCTGAGGAATCAGCCAGTGCCTTAGCCTGGGTAAGCTTAACGCCCCTGTTTAACATTTATATGATCCTAATTACTGGAACACCCCCACCCCTGCCTCGCACTTTTGCTGACATTTTGACTTGAGTTTAAGTGGGTCTGTGAGGGATTATTTAAGCTCTGATGAAAAGACAAAGAATTCCGCTAACTATAGAGGCATTTTAAATATACTTTTAGCATTGTACTCTTTTAATACTTTCAACGCTTTCATTAAAAAAAATTTTTTCAAAAGATTATGTAAATAATCTTTTTTATGTTTGTTAATACTGCATGAAAACAGGTTATGCAATTTTATCCTTAGGTTATCCCCTCATGAGTTAGATTATTTCTCTTTTTAGTTCCTCTCTAATATTTTGATATTTCTGTCATTTTAAGACATTTAGCATCTTTACCTAGTTTATTTTTTCGTTTGTAATTTATTCTTTTTTTTAAATTTATTTATTTATTTATTTTTTAATTTGACTTTACAATACTCTATTGGTTTTGCCATACGACGACGTTTGTAATTTGTTCTTATTTTCACAAATTATGGAACCAAGCGGAACCCTTTAGCCTCCTCCCCTCATCTGAAGTACAAAACCAAGCAGTTAATGGTTAGGACGGTATACTCACAGACTCA
>SJYV01005435.1:269822-298818 GCA_006410875.1 Neotragus pygmaeus | reverse complement strand
TTAAAAAATAAAAAAAAAAAATAAAAATAAAGAAGTTTCCAAGAGAGGACTGGACAAAGGCTTAAGACAAAGCAAGTCTATTCTACAAAACAGATGAATAAAAAATAAGAAACAAATATCAAACAAATAAGTTGCTTTTAAGCACTGTCCCCTCTCCATGCTCTGTAAATAATTAATCATAAAATATATAAAATGAAACTATCTGCATTATTCCAAAGGTCTACTGTCAATTTTTTTAGTGATTTTTCCAACTATATTGTGTCGACACCAATAGTTTTAATAATAGAAAGATGAAACTAGGAGATTTTAGGATAAAATAAGTATAATATAGCTCTTAGAAGAACAGCTTTTATAATTAGATAGCTTGAAATCAAATATGGATTCTGCTTCTTTCTAGCTAGAGGATGATCAGATAAGCTACTTAACCTTCTGAAGCTCTAGTCTGGTTTCCATTTGTAAACTGGTGTTACTAACGGTACCTTTTTTTTTTACAGGGATCTGTGTAATTATTAGGTGAGATAATGTTTATAAAGTTCTTGGAAGAGAATCCACCAAATAATTTGCTCTAAAATAGGTATTGCTTATGATACAGCTCATTATTTTCTGACAATTTCATTTTATCAAGTGTCACAAAGAAGCACATGAGGTTTTGTTTTGATTCTGGTTAAAGGCTTCTCTGGTGGTTCATATGGTAAAGAATCTGCCTACAATGTGGGAGACCTAGGTTCCATCCCTGAGTTGGGAGATCCCCATGGAGGAGGCCATGGCACCCTACTCCAATATTCTTACCAAAAAAATCCAATGGTGGGCTACAGTCCATGGGGTCACAAAGAGTTGGACATGACTGAGCAGCTGAGCACAAGTGATGATGAAGGAACACTTAACTTAAGGGTGGGGAATGCACAGAGGAAAAGTATTGGTTCATTCATTCATTTATTCAACAAAATGATATTGAGTACTGACCAGGTACAAAGTACCATGGGAGATAAAGGTTACAAAGCAGAATAAAAATTCTCTTTCCTCAGAGACCACACAATATAATGAAGGAGGCAGCTGGTGTGCAAGACACTTCCAGTGTGTTGACTGCAGTGATGCAAACACTCCTAGAGAGAAAGGCAATTACCAAGGCCAGGGGTGAACAGAGAGGAGTCATCCTTGAGGACAAATGTTTCTGTTTGGTCATGAAAGATAGATGTACATTAATCAGATAACAATAGAAGGATAATTTAAAAGTAGACTTTTATAATATAACCACAACTTGGAGATTCACTGTAGCATATTACAGGAGCTACAAGAGCCACAGGGAGTCTTAATGTGAAGTTTAAAACAGGAGTGTGTCAGGACACTAACTACAGTGGAAGGTCTCATACAGCAGAGTTAGGTGTTTAGATTTTCACCATGAAGGTAGGAAGGGACTCTGGGAGGGTTTTAATCAAGGTAGAGATATAATCAGAGTTTTCCTATTTAAAGGATCACCCTAGAAGCATGAAAAGATTATACTGGAAGGAAATGTGTACAGAAGCAAGATCACATCTGCTATAGCAATCAAGGTGAGATTTTGATTAAGAAAATGGAAATTGCAGTAGAAACAGAGAGGAAGGAAAAGAATCAAGAAACATTCAGGGGAAGAATTAGAAGTCTTAGCACTGACGGAAAGGGATAATACACAATGACTCCTAATGTCTGCTACAGAACAAGTAAGAGTGTGTTGGCTGGAAGAAGGGCAGGACATTAAGCTTCTTTAGTCACTAAGTAATTGACTACATCAGCCAGATAACCTATCTGAAGCAGTTTAACTGATATTAGAACAACATCATTTTAACATGTCCTTACATGTCAAGCTTTAAATTTTTTCCAAAAGTATACAAGTAGTGTATTCTGGTTTTAAAGTGAAAGTGAAAGTCATTCAATGGTGTCAGACTCTGCAATCCCATGGACTGTAGTCCATGGAAGTCTCCAGGCTAGAATACTGGAGTGGGTAGCCTTTCCCTTCTTTAGGGGATCTTCCCAACCCAGGGACTGAACTTGAGTCTTCTGCATTGCAGGTGGATTCTTTACCAACTGAGGTATCAGGGAAACCCTCTGGTTTGAAAATTATTGGCAAATACAGTGCTTATATTCAATCAGCCCTTTTGTATTTCTAAAGATAGTTTCAGGTGAAAACTTGCTTTCTTGTAATAAGAAAAAAGAAAGCATTCAGGGAAAGGAGACTCTTGTTAAATTTTACCTTTTTTGGACAGCAATGCATATGACATCAGTTCAGTTCAGTTGCTCAGTCATCTCTGACTCTTTCTGACCCCATGAACCACAGCACTCCAGGCCTCCCTGTCCATCATTAACTCCCAGAGCTTGGTCAAATTCATGTCCATCAAGTTGGTGATGCCATCCAACTATTTCATCCTTTACAACAGTGTGAAAAGGCATATGCCATAAACCCACACATACATGGAATTACTAAAAAAAAAAAAAAAAAAAAAAAAAACTCAGATATTTCCAAAGCATTTTACCCAAAAATGAAATAAAAGCAAGAGCTCTAGTAAAACTAGATTTAAATATGGAAATGGGGTCAAAACATAGAAGAGAAATCTGTGTATGAGGAAAGCAACAGTAAAAAGCATAAAATATAAATAAAATCTAATGGGTCTCCAAATGATTAGACTTAGGAGAGTCTTTATCTCCAGGAAGTCTAACACTCAGCATACCATACAAGTTTTATAATAATATCAATATTATTTATTAGAATAAGGATTTTTATGAGACACTGGTGGAATATATTAGAATGACAGATTAATGTGAAGTCCCAATTTTCAGTAGCTTATAACTTTGGCAGTATATTTAATTTCAAATGGAACTTGGCATGAATTTACTATGTCAGACTTTAGCCCTTGCCAAGTTTGACAAGCATCCAGTTCAGCTGTTTTGGGCTAATGTGAATGCCAAAGTAAAGACTTTTTCTTTCCTGCATTCAAAAACATTTTTCATTATAAAAAGCAAAAATGAGTAAATGAATGTTTATTGTTGGTCCCCTTAATTAATGTAAAACAATTCTCACACAAAGCAAAAATGCAAAGTGATTCAATGAGCAAAGTAATGGACTGAAGACTTCACAGAAGTAAATTTTAGTTTTGCTACTGACTCACTATGTAAAGTTGGATAAGTAATGTTGCCTCTTTATGCCTCAGATTATTCCACAGTAAGATTAGGAGATTAATACAAACATGCATAATCATAACGAAAATGACAGTAAAGCAGTTTTCAAGTTTAAACATATAATAACTTCTCTTTTCAACACCTTTTCACTATAGGGATTTTTAAGTAAATAAATAAATTTGGGCATGTAATGATGACCTACTTAAAGTTGTATAAAAAGCTAGTCTATTAATATATAAGTATACCCTGGGAGCACCNCCTGGCGTGCTGCAGTCCATGGGGTCGCAAAGAGTCAGACATGACTGAGCAACTGAACTGAACTGAACTGTGGGATCTTAGTTCCCTGATCAGGGATTGAAACTGGGCCCTCGGCAGTGAAAGCATGGAGTCCTAACCACTGGACTACCAGGGAATTCCCAACAAAGTAATTTTTAAGTGATTCTCTAAACTTTTTTTTGTTTCCATGGTTATTTCTTATTTTTGTGTATTTGTGCTTTCTTGCATCTTTTCTTCATTAAGTTAGGATGTTTTTCTGTCTTGGTTCTTTTTGTTTTCTAACTTATTAATTTCAGCTTTTCCTTTTTATTTTTAATATTCCTTCTCCTGTTTTTGTGCCATCTCTTCTTTGATTTATTGCATTTTTGCTATGTAGACTTTATTAATTGAAGTAATTGATTTGGTTTTTTTGTTGTTGTTGTTTATAGTTAACTTTCGGTTAGATTTTAAAAATCTGTTTCTTGTCTGGTTCTTCATCTTTTAACTTTTGCTCTTTCTTTCCACCTTTCTTCTTATAGTATCTTTGTAATAATAATGTGCCAGATCTTTTTTTTTATGGCTCTTTATTCAATAAATGAGTTGGATTTTTCTGGCCCAGCAGTTTGTAAGAGGTTTGTTCTGTGAGTGTATTGTGTGGGCATTTTCTGAGATCTGCCACCTCTAGGTCATTCTTCTTTTCTCCCTTTATCTTTTCTGTACTTCTATCCACACAAGCTTCTGACCAGTTGCCTTCTGCCTGGTGGTTTCCAGCATTCTCATCTCTTGTGGTGTGTAAAGGATGTAGGTTGCTCACTTCAGGATGAGCCCGTTACCCACAGGAAATGTAGTTTTACTAATATTTTCTGAGATCTGTCACCTCTGGCCTCTTTCTGTTCACTTAATCCCCATGGTATCTACTTGATCCCCGTGTGGGTTCTGTGATGCCTCTGGCAGCACTTAGGCATTTTTGACTTGTACAGATATCTGTCACTCAGCTTTCCTGAAAATGGAGTTGACAGCTTTTTAATCCTCCCTATATCTTACAGTTTTTGAAAGATATCTTAAAGAAGAGAGAAATTGCTCTCACCAACCCCTCTTTACCACAAGCCTTGACCTTTTATTATCACTATACAAAATGTTTGCTCAGATTTGCCTACATCTTTTTTTTTTAATGCCTTCCACTCTTTCTTGTATCTTCTCACTGGGATCTTTTTCCCTCTGCTGTAGTTATATACTTTAGAAATTCCTTCAGAGAAGGCTAGTTGGTATTTGTTTATCTGAAAATATCTTTAGTTCATGGTTTTTCTTGAAAGACAATTTTCTGGTTATCANGCAGGGAGGCCTGGCATGCTGCGATTCATGGGGTCGCAAAGAGTTGGACACGACTGAGCGACTGAACTGATACCCTGGGAATTAATTAGGATATCTGGGAAGCTTTTTGTTCTTTTAGGTAACTGAGTATCATTTAGTGAATTAATGATTTGGTTCACCATTTTGGAAATTACAGTTTCATTACATAAAACAATGCCCAAGAGGCTTAAAGAAGTATAGTCTACTTCAAAAAACAACTAAATTACTAAAGATAGTTTAGGCACTAGGCCAAAAAGACCACCTAGCTTGAAAAATCAGTGAAAAGGATGCAAGTTTTTTCTATGTATAATGAGTGAAATCACTATTTTCTTGGTCACATTAAGGATTGATTAGTAGGCACTTTGAAATGTCATAGTCAACTGAATTACAGCTTGAATTGCCTCTTAAGTCAACTCAAAATACCAGAGTAATCCAATAATTTTAATTCCATAAACATAGCAAAAGATTATATCCAATGTATCTTCCATTCAGTCATGCTTGGATTGCATAGGGCCACACATTAAAGAAAAGAAACATTAATTACATAATTATTTACAAATGTCTAAGTATCCACTTTTCTGTAAGAATAAACAGAGTGACAGAAGAGGAGACCCAAGCCTCCATTCCTTGATAAAGATCAATAATTAAAAGTTACACAACTACCCACAAACAAAAGCAGCCCTGGGAGAGCTCTGGAGTTCATATAAGAAACTTCAACAATTTGGTGAAACAAAAAACTTGGAATTTTTGGTGAGGATAAGTGCACCAAAAAAAGAAGAAAAAGCAGTTTCATTTTGCCTGCATCATCAAACCCCCCAAATTATCAATGCTCAGTGCCAAGAGGAAATAATGCAGCTAGAAGCATTTCTCCCCACAGAGTCAGGAAGAATGGGATGAGTAACCAGTTGCCCCAGGCTTTTGAGCACCACGGAAAGGCTCTGCTTTGGATTCACTCTGTTAAGAGATTGGCAAAGCTGTGATACGGACTGATGGTTGGAAATAAAGAAGAAAAGCAGAGACTACCAATATCAGCCATGGAGTATGAGCAACCACAGTTCCAGTGAGCTTGTTTGACTTTAGCATCTTTGTCTCTGAGAAATTGATGGTGAGCACAAATGCCATGAACTCCTGCAGATGTTGCCTGCTTTTGCCCTACAGGTATTTGTGTTTCCTGACGCCAAGTACCTGATTCTCTGCCTGCTCCCTTCCTCTCCTACTCCTGCCAGAGCCCAGGACCTACACTAGCAGCTGCCCCAGGTCTCTGCAGCTACACAAGTGCAAGATGACAGTCTAGATCCCCACAGTTGATGCCCCACTGCCATGAAGGCACACAGAACTCAAACTTCTAGCTGTGCACATGCACACAGCTGGACTTAGGCCCATCACCAACCTCCACTCTCAAGCACTTATTGTAAAACCCAGGAGTGACAGCAGTTTATGTTCACAGACAGGACCTCTGTGGCCATAAGTGCACCCACAGTTGGCTCCAGCCTTTGCTGCTTGCTCTGGCCCCCCCACCACTACATCTATTTGCAATCAGCCTCTACCACTATACAGGCACTTGCAGCTGGTAGTTGGGTTTCTGCATACCACAGGTTCCAGCCATTTATGTGGTTTTCCCTTGACCATAGAACCTTAACAGCCCTTTGAGTATCTTTAGACCCCCTGCAGCGCTAAAAACTATGTAGCAGTAGATGCTGTGAGCCACAATGCCCTAAGCCAAAAAGCCACAACAGCCCCCATTCCAGATCTAATGCAGTCACATGCTCCCACACTTGATACCCTTCACCACTAGACTCAGAGGTAATACTATGCTCCAGCATGCCCCCACTCACAGGTGGTGACTGCTTCTTCAAATCTGCAAACACCTACACAAAGCTACAGGGATCACAAAGAATCAGAGACACATAGCTAACCAAGGAAATACAGTAAATCTCCAGTAACTGGCTCCAAAGAAATGGAGATTCAAAAACTGTCCAACAAAAAAATTCCAACAA
The DNA here is from genome assembly GCA_006410875.1 of Neotragus pygmaeus. Classification (NCBI taxonomy): domain Eukaryota; kingdom Metazoa; phylum Chordata; class Mammalia; order Artiodactyla; family Bovidae; genus Neotragus; species Neotragus pygmaeus. Next base: position 292,066 of record SJYV01005435.1, on the reverse strand, counting down.
TCGTTCTAAAAATGCTCAGAAAGATAGAAAAGGACACAAACACATAACTAAACAATATTAAAGAAACAATACAAAAACAAGATGAAAAGTTTAACAAAGAGATAACAAAAACTGAAGAATCAAACAAATTTTGGAGCTGAAAAATATGACTGAATTGAAGAATTCAATAAAAAGCTTCACTATAGACTAGAATAAGTTGAAGGAAGAAGCATCAGTGAACTTGGAAGACAGATGATTCACATGGTCAGAGGAAATGTTTTCAATTTTTTGCCATTGAGGGTAATATTTGCTGTGGGCTTGTCATTTATGGATTTTATTATGATGAGGTATATTCCTTCTATGCCTGCTTTCTGGGGATTTTTTTTTTTATCATAAATGGGTATTGAATTGTCCAAAGCTTTCTCTGTATATACTGAGATAATCATATGGTTTTTCTCTTTCAATTTGTTAATATTGTTAATATCAATCACAATGATTGATTTGCAAATATTGAAGAATCTTTGCATCCCTGGGATAAAGCCCATTTGATCATGATGTATTATCTTTTTAATATGTTATTGGATTCTGTTTGCTAGAATTTTGTTGAGCATTTTTGCACCTATGTACATCAGTGACACTGGCCTGTGGTTTTCTTTTTTTGTGGCATCTTTGTATGGATTTGGTATTAGGGTGATGGTGGACTCTCAGAATGAGTTTGGGAGTTTACCTTCCTCTGCAATTTTTTGGAAGACTTTGAGGAGGACAGGGTTTAGCTCCTCTTTAAATTTTTGGTAGAATTCACCTGTGAAGCCATCTGATCCTGGGCTTTTGTTTGTTGAAAGATTTTCGATTACAACTTCAATTTCCATGCTTACAATGGGTCTGTTAATATTTTCTATTTCTTCCTGGTTCAATTTTGGAAGGTTATACTTCTCTAAGAATTGTCCATTTTGTCAAGTTGTCCATTTTACTTGCTCATAGTAGGCTCTTATGATCTTTTGCATTTCTGTGTTACCTATTGTGATTTCTCAATTTTCATTTCTAATTTTATTGATGTGATTCTTCTCCCTTTTTTTCTTAATGAGCCTGTCAAACAGTCTGTCTACTTTATTTACCTTCTCAAAGAACCAGTTTTTAGTTTTGTTGATTTTTGTTAAGGTCTCCTTTATTTCTTTTTCACTTATTTCTGCTCTAATTTTTGTGATTTATTTCCTTCTACTAACTTTGGGATTCTTCTTTTTCTAGTTGCTTTAAGTATATGGTTAGGTTGTTTATTTGATTTTATTCTTGTTTCTTGAAGTAGGCTTGTATTGCTGTGAACCTCCCTCTTAGCACTGCTTTTACTGAATTCCATAGGTTTTAGGTGCTTGTGTTTTCATTTTCATTTGTTTCTATGCATATTTTTATTTCCTTTTTGATTTCTTCCATGATCTGTTGATTATTCAGAAGCATGTTGTTCACCTCCATTTCATTTACAATCAGGAAGAAGACAAGGGTGTGCACTCTCACCACTACTATTCAACATAGTTTTGGAAGTCCTAGCCACAGCAATCAGAGAAGGAAAAGAAANATCTGTTGATTATTCAGAAGCATGTTGTTCACCTCCATTTCATTTACAATCAGGAAGAAGACAAGGGTGTGCACTCTCACCACTACTATTCAACATAGTTTTGGAAGTCCTAGCCACAGCAATCAGAGAAGGAAAAGAAATAAAGGGAATACAGATTGGAAAAAAAGAAGTAAAACTCTCACTGTTTGCAGATGACATGATACTCTATGTAGAAAATCCTAAAGAGACCACCAGAAAATTTCTAGAACTAATCAATGAATATAGTACAGTTGTAGGATATAAAACTAATACACAGAAATCCCTTACATTCCTATGTACTAACAATGAGAAAACAGAAAGAGAAATTAAGGAAACAATCCCATTAACCACTANTCTATGTAGAAAATCCTAAAGAGACCACCAGAAAATTTCTAGAACTAATCAATGAATATAGTACAGTTGTAGGATATAAAACTAATACACAGAAATCCCTTACATTCCTATGTACTAACAATGAGAAAACAGAAAGAGAAATTAAGGAAACAATCCCATTAACCACTACAATGAAAAGAATAAAATACTTAGGAATAAATTTATCTAAAGAAACAAAAGACCTATATATAGAAAACTATAATAAACTGATGAAAGAAATCAAAGATGATACAAATAGAGGGTGAAATATACCATGTTCATGGACCAGAAGAATCAATAAGGTAAAAATTAGTATACTACCCAAAGCAATCTATACACTCAATACAATCCCTATCAAGCTACCAATGGTATTTTTCAAAGAACTAGAACAAATAATTTCAAAATTTGTATAGAAATACAAAAAAAATCTCAAATAGCTGAAGCAATCTTGGAAAAAGAAGTAATCTTGGAACTGGAGGAATCAACCTGCCTGACTTCAGGATATACTACAAAGCTGTAGTCATCAAAACAGGATGGTACTGGCACAAAGACAGAAATATAGATCAATGGAACAAAATAGAAGGCCCAGAGATAAATCCACACATCTATGGACACCTTATCTTTGACAAAGGAGGCAAGAATATACGATGGAGAAAAGATGACTTCTTTAACAAGTGGTGCTAGGAAAACTGGTCAACCACTTGTAAAAGAATGAAACTAGAGTTTCTAATACCATACAAAAAATAAACTCAAAAAAAACTCAAAATGGATTAAAGATCTAAATGTAAGACCAGAAACTCTAAAACTCCTAGAAGAAAACATGGGCAAAATACTCTCTGACATAAATCATAGCAGGATCCTTTATGATCCACCTCTTAAAAGCTTTTGTACAACCAAGGAAACTAAAAGTAAGGTGAAAAGACAGCCTTCAGAATGGGAGAAAATAATAGCAAACAAAACAGCTGACAAAGAATTAATCTCCAAAATATAGAAGCAGCTCATGCAGCTCAATACCAGAAAAATAAACGACTCAATCAAAAAATGGGTCAAAGAACTAAACAGACATTTCCCCAAAGAAGACATACAGATGGTTAACAAATGCATGAAAAGATGCTCAACATCATTCATTATCAGATAAATGCAAATCAAAACCACAATAAGGTACCATCTCATGCCAGTCAGAATGGCTGCCATCAAGAAGTATATAAACAATAAATGCTAGAGAGGGTGCAGAGAAAAGAGAACTCTCTTAGGGGAATGCAAATTAGTACAGCCACTATGGAGAACAGTGTGGAAATTCCTTTAAAAACTGGAAATAGAAGTGCAATATGACTGAGAAATCCCACTGCTGGGCATACACACTGAGGAAACCAGAATTGAAAGAGACACATGTACCCCAATGTTTACTGCAGCACTGTTTATGATAGCTATGACATGGGAGCAACCTAGATGTCCATCAGTAGATGAATGGATAAGGAAGTTGTGGTACATATACATAATGGAATATTACTCAGGTATAATAATGAATGCATTTAAGTCAGTTCTAATGAGGTGGATAAAACTGGAGCCTAATATACATAGTGAAGTATGCCAGAAAGAGAAACACCAATAGAGTATACTAACATCTATATATGGAATTTAGATAGATGGTAACAGAAACCCTATATGTAAGACAGGAAAAGAGACACAGATGTAAAGAACAGACTTTTGGACTATGTGGAAGAAGGCAAGGGTTGCCCTATTTGAGAGAATAACATTGAAACACATAGATTACCATATGTTAAATAGATGATCAAGTTCAATGCATGAAGCATGGCACTCAAAGCTGGTACTCTGGGACAACCAAGAGGGATGGGGTGGAGAGGGAGGTGGGAGGGTGGTTCAGAATGTTGGGACACATGTACATCCATGGCTGATTCATGCTGACATATAGCAAAAACCACCACAATATTGTAAAGCAATTAGATTCCATTAAAATTAAATAACTAATTTTTTTTAAAGTCAGAGAAAGGGCATGGCCACTTTAGTATACCCACTCTAGTATTCTTGCCTGGAGAATTCCATGGACAGAGGAGTCTGGTGGGCTGCAGTCCATGCAGTCACAAAGAGTTGAACATGACTGAGCAACTAATACACACACACATACACACACACACAGAGAACAAAAATAAAATGAAAAGTAATGAAACAAATCTGCAACTCCAATGCAACACAATTAAGAAACAAAATTTGTGTCAAGGGATTCTGAGGGAGAAAGATATGAAAAGCGTATTTAAAGAAATAATGGCTGAAATCTTCCAAAACCTAGGGTAGGATTTGTACATCCAAGGGTATGAAGTTAATACATCGTCTCAAAATTATAATTAAAATTTCTTTACTTCAAGGTACATTATAAGAAAAATGTCTGAACTGAATTTAATGAAGCAAAAGATAAAAAAAATTCTCTAATACAAGGGAAGCTCCTTAAAGCTTTCAGTGGATTTCTCGGTAGAGACTTTATCAGGCCAGGAGAGATTAGGAGGATCTGTTCAGGGAGTTTAAAGAAAAAAACTGCCAACCAACAACATTTCACCCAGCAAAGCTGTTTAAAAATGATGACAAACTAAAGACTTGTCCAAGCAAACAAAAGCTAGAGAAATCCATTATCATCAGACCACCTAAGAAATGCTTTAAAAGGGTTCTTTAGGCTGAAATGAAAGAATGCTAACTAGTAACATGACAACATATGAACATTAAAAAAACACAGGTAAAGGCAACTATATAGTCATATTTGAATACTATACTACAATAATATGGTGGTGTATTAATGGTGGTGTTTTCTAACATAAATTTAAAAGGACAAGAGCATTAAAAATAAGTATAGCTATAATCATTTGTTAATGAATATACAACTCAAAAAGGTGAAAACTGTGACATCAAATACAAATAAACACGTGTGAAGAAAATAAAAGGTAGAGTTAAATTGTTATCAGCTTTAAAAGACTTACTTCCATAAAATATTTCAAGTAAGTTTCAGGGTAACTATGAAGTGAAACAGATATTTTTCTGGAACTCTCCTGCTTTTTCCATGATCCAGCAGATGTTGGCAATTTGATCTCTGGTTCCTCTGCCTTTTCTAAAACCAGCTTGAACATCAGGGAGTTCACAGTTCATGTACTGCTGAAGCCTGGCTTGGAGAATTTTGAGCATTACTTTACTAGCATGTGAGATGAGTGCAATTGCGTGGTAGTTTGAGCATTCTTTGGCATTGCCTTTCTTTGGGACTGGAATGAAAACTGACCTTTTCCAATCCTGTGGCCACTGCTGAGTTTTCCAAATTTGCTGGCATATTGAGTGCAGCACTTTCACAGCATCATCATTCAGGATTTGAAAGAGCTCAACTGGAATTCCATCACCTCCACTTGCTTTGTTAATAGTGATGCTATCTAAGGCGCACTTGACTTCCCATTCCAGGATGTCTGGCTCTAGGTGAGTGATCACTCCATAGTGATTATCTTGGTCGTGAAGATCTTTTTTGTACAGTTCTTCTGTGTATTCTTGCCACCTCTTCTTACTATCTTCTGCTTCTGTTAGGTCCCTACCATTTCTGCCCTTTATCAAGCCCATATTTGCATGAAATGTTCCCTTGGTATCTCTAATTTTCTTGAAGAGATCTCTAGTCTTTCCCATTCTGTTCTTTTCCTCTAGTTCTTTGCATTGATCACTACAGGGAGGCCTGGCGTGCTATGATTCATGGGGTTGCAAAGAGTCAGACACGACTGAGCGACTGAACTGAACTGATGAAGTGAGAGCTTTCAGTAGACACACACAAGATAAACAGAAGGATGTACAACTATTGCTGCTTAGTCACTTAGTCATGTCTGACTCTTTGTGACCTCAGCACACCAGGCTTCCCTGTCCATCACCAACTCCTGGAGCTTGCTCAAAATCATGTCCATTGAGTCTGTGATGCCATCTAACCATCTCATCCTGTCGTCCCCTTCTCCTGCCACCTGCAATCTTTCCCAGCATCAGGGTCTTTTCTAATGAGTCAGCTCTTCTCATCAGGTGGCCAAGGTATTGGAGCTTCAACTTCAGCATCAGTCTTCTGATGAATATTCAGGGCTGATTTCCTTTAGGACTGACTAGTCTGACCCCCTTGCAGTTCAAGGGACTCTCAAGAGTCTTCTCCAACACCACAGTTCAAAAGCATCAGTTGTCCACTGTTCAGCCTTCTTTATGATCCAGCTCTCACATCCACGCACGACCACTGGAAAAACCACAGCTTTGACTAGACAGACTTTTGTTGGCAAAGTAATGTCTCTGCTTTTTAATATGCTGTCTGTGTTGGTCATAACTTTCCTTCCAAGGAGCAAGTGTCTTTAATTTCATGGTTGTAGTCACCATCTGCAGTGATTTTGGAGCCCAAGAAAAAAAGTCTGTCACTGTTTCCATTGTTTCTCATCTGTTCACCATGAAGTGATGGGACTGGATGCCGTGATATTGGTTTTTTGAATGTTGAGTTTTAAGCCAGTTTTTCACTATAAAAGTCATCATTTACAAAACATTACAGCAGAAAAAAGAAGAGGGAATCACAAAACAGCCAGAAAACAATTACCTAGATGATAATAGCAAGTCCTTACCAATCAATAATTACTTCAAATAGAAATGAATTCAATGATCCAACCAAAAGGGATAAAGGGACTGATGATTTTTAAAAATAAATTCCAACATACGCTGCCTTACAACACGCTTTAACTGAAAGGACACACAGAGGATCAAAGTAGGTTCCTTAAAAAACAAGAAATACAACTACTATATGACTAAGCAATTCCACTAGTAGGCATACACTCTGAGAATATCGTAATTCGGAAGGACACATGTAGGGACTTCCTTGGTGGTCCAGTGTTTAAGAATTTGCCTTCCAATGCAGGGAATGAAGGTTCAATTCCTGGTTGGGGAAGTAAGATCCCATATGTCATGGAGTAACTAAGCCCATGTGCTGTAAGTACTAGATGCTCTGGGGTCCCACTTGATAAACAGTTCCCTGACTGCAAGGAAAGATCCTGCATGGCACAAGGAAGATCCTCCTGTGCTGCAATTAAGAGTCAGGAAAGCCAAATAAATAAGTAATTTTAAAAAAAAACACACACACATGTACACCAATGTTCACTGAAGCACTATTTTCAATAGCCAGGACACTGAAGTAACCTAGGTGTCCACTGACAGATGAATTAAAAGTTGTGATACATATACACAATGGAACATTACTCAGTCATAAAAAAGGAATAGAATTAGCTGTAAAGACCTGGATGGAACCAAAATCTGTCATATCAATTCAGTTCAGTTCAGTCGCTCAGTCATGTCCAACTCTTTGCGACCCCATGAATCGCATCACACCAGGCCTCCCTGTTCATTACTATCTCTCAGAGTTCACGCAGACTCACGTCCATCGAGTCCGNCCTAGATGTCCATCAGCAGATGAATGGATCAGAAAGCTGTGGTACATATACACAATGGAGTATTCTCAGCCATTAAAAAGAACACATTTGAATCAGTTCTAATGAGGTGGATGAAACTGGAGCTGATTATACAGAGTGAAGTAAGCCAGAAAGAAAAACACCAATGCAGCATACTAACACATATATATGGAATTTAGAAAGATGGTAAGGATAACCCTGTATGAGAGACAACAAAAGAGACACAGATGTACAGAACAGACTTTTGGACTCTGTGGGAGAAGGAGAGGGTGGAATGATTTGGGAGAATGGCATTGAGGAAAGAAAGAATCGTACAAAGCTCTCAGCATAGACACTGAGACAAGGTGAAGTGTCTCTGAAAAGGTGGGACTTACAGCACTTTATATCCTTATTAGGATTGATCTGTACATTTTTGGTTGGCTCCTTTCCTTGATATGCGTTCTTTCTAACCTATCAGTTTAAAATTTTAACTTGCCATTTTTATGGCTTCTTTTGTTCCCAAGTTTCTAAGTTTCCTCAGATGTTGAGTCATTACCCTGTGACTGGATCTTATGATGCCCTGGCCATTTTACAAAGGACCAGATATCAGATATGGGCCAAAAGTTGATGGTCTATAAGTTGTTTTGCTTTCAGATAAGAGGGCCAGGAGTTAATGGTTATCCTATCCTGGATCTGGGTGTTTCATGATTTACCAGACCAAGGATGCATTCCTCTGAAAGTCAGTAACAAAGGGTATAGCTCCAGATTAATGGAGCGAGATGTTTATTGATAAAAAGATTGAGGTCTCAGAGTCCTACACTGACTGCCTAGCAATTTCTGTCTCAAGACCACCTGGGAAGCTCATCTCCTAAAGTAGATTAATTTAAAACTCAGAACAAAATGTTCCACTAATATTTTTTGGTTGTCTCCCTGGGACTGATGGCACAAGAAGCAATATTTGTAAGACTAGTTGTGAAGCACAAAAGATCAACACTGCAGTTTATCTTTATTTTCTTCAGAGAAGCTGACATTTTTCATAGTTTAACCCTGTGGACTCTTTTGGGGGTTTTGTGGGGTGTTGTGTGGTTGGTGGGTTTTTTTGTTTGTTTGTTTGTTTGTTTGGCTTAAAAATAAATTCCATGCTTTAAGAAAGAGTTCTATAATGATGATCCACTTAGAATTTTTTTCAGCTCCTCTCCTAGTAAAATCTACACACAGTCTTCTAGAATAAATCTATATCAATCACTCCCTTTGAGACTGAACCAAACGTGGGTCTACTCAGCCTCATGCAGTAAAGCCAAGCTACTGACCCAGGGACATGGTGAACAAAGTTCAGTGTTTACTGTAGATTCCAAAAGACTCAGAGTTTCTAGTGGGATCAGGGAAGAGTACATCTGTCTGAAATACAGAGTACCCACTTTTTGTTTAGTGATTGTAAAATCAGGAGATAAAATTAGATCGGAAAATGTTTCGTCAACCATAGAATCAGAATTAATGGGTTTTATCTTGTAGGACAATATAAGTAAAAAAGGACATTAGTTTGATGAATTAACCTTCCCTGTTTTAAGGATGTTTCTACATTGCTGAGTGGTGATTAATAAAAGGAGCTGGACCTCAGTTTAAAGAGTATATATGGGTAGCTTCTCATACTTTTATTCTCCTCCTTTTCTAAACTCTTGCATAACTTCAACCTTACATCACTGATGTGTTCTGACATTTTGTAGATAATCAACTACATTTTGATTAATTTTTGAGAACTGACAGACTTTCTCTGCATAAACCTAGTGTTTAACAAGTGACCTCTTGTTCTTATTTTTATCTTGCTCAATTTATGTTGTTTTCATCAATGTCCATTACAGAGCATGATTTTTACTGAGTTTACTCACAAAGTCTGAACTCATATTCTGTTTAGAGCCAATAGCTCTCTATTCACAGACTCTGATGACAAATTAAGATTTTGTACCTCTAAAAGCCTCACTATGCTTTGCCTGTAAATACCATCTCAGGAAAGCTTACCTAAGATAGTTACCTTGGAGGTGAGTAATAGATTACAAACAGTATAAGACTGGGAAATACCAATACATGTGTGAGGCATAAAAACATTTCTTTTTTCTCAAAAAAAAATGGTTTTCTTGGAAGTTAAACATGTTCAGGCAAGCAAATTATTAGCCTTAAGAACAGAAATTTTAAAAGAAACAAAATTAATGACCTTCATGTTTACTGTTTCAACTTTAAATATTAGCTAGAGAGAAATTATTGGCCTTAAGGATAAATGTTAACTGATACCATTTCTTTTCAAGGATTATGAATGCTGCAAATTGTCCCATATAAAGTATAATAAATTTGTAATATTTGGATTATTAAAGTGAGGGTGGAAACCAAATCAGCAAAACATAAACCATCGGCTTAAATAGAGCCATACTAATTTTAAACTAAGTTAAACTCCTACTAGATTTGGTAATCTTACAGCAAAGCATTTTTTGCATATTTTTATACTTCTTTCTATTTCAAGATCAGAGTCAGCAACCTAAAACAATTCAAAAGCCCTTAAACAAATCTTTTAGATTCTCAGCATTTAAATTTTGGACTCAGTGCATTGCTACAAGGCTTTGCTGTTTATCTCTTAATCCTTTATTGTTTAATAATCTTTCTTCACAGATGGTGACATGCAAATTATATTTTCCCAATGTAAATAGTGCTGGGAATGCAGATTTAAACCTGAATAAATCAGATTTGTTTTAGGTGGCAATGACAATGAAGAGAAGGACACGTGGAGATGGCAAACAAACTTCTTGTCTCATTCCACTCCTTATGGCCTTTTGGTTCCTAAGCAGGTGGGAAATCATCCAAACAGATTGCATCTCAGTATTAACTCAATTTTGTGAACTGTTGACATTAAATTAAGAGTGGATACTTGTCAGTTCACATAATTACTTTAAGATGTCTATGCCTGCACTGCTGTGAGTGAAAGGAAAACTGTTCGAATGTTGGCAGTTACACACTGTATTCACAAATATATATATATCTTTCTTAATGAATCATCAGCTCCTTTCCACTTCCAGGAGACACAGGTAACCCCCTTCCCACCATAATCTGGAATTCCTCCTCCTGAGTTGTAGTAACATCAAAGTAAGGCTATTCTCAATTAATTCAGTGATCATATTCAAATCATGCATACAATGGAAGGCTAGGATACAAAGTACCTGTTTAAAAAAAAATAAGAGATAAGAGGAGGGTTTGGCAAACTCATAGAACCAATGCAGCCATAAAATATATATATAGCTCCTAAAACAGTTACGGTGTAAATATCCTAAACAGTATTATAAAGAATATACTTGGCATCTCAACCCACTTAAACGACTCTTTCAAATACTGTTTTGGCTTAATGAGCATTGGCAGGTGATTTTAAAACTGATTTGGAAGCATGTTCTGAGTTAGAAGCGGAAAACTATCTCTCTTTAATTTCTCAAACATATTTTCAGCATAATGACTGAGATACTTTTTCTCTATATTATTTTTAGTGTTCAAGGAATATGGGTTAAATATAATCAGAGGCCCAAATGAAATATTTGACAGTGGTTTTCCAGACAGTTTTATATGCAAAGAATACATTTTGTATAGAATCAGCAGGTGCCAAACCAGGAAAACACTAGTTGTACCCCTTCAATAATTCCAGTTAGACAGACTTGGTTGGATAAGATCAGCAGGTAGAAAGACTCAAAATTAGTCACGAAGAAATAGGTAAAAAATTTTCAGGTCTGCAAAAGCTATAACCTAAGCAAACAATTATCAGCAAATATGAAGAATGGCAGAAGTCAAAGAGAGAAAAAAGAAATGCATAAATGCAGAAAAAAGGAAAAAGAGATTTGATGTTAGATCAACATTCAAAGCCATGATGCTATAGCATGTCTTCGATTCAGTACATTTTGCAGGAAAGGATAGACACTTGAAAGGTACCAATTCTCAGACTTTGGATTTTGACTAATTGTTCAACAGCAGTATTCAACTTCTGTATTTTGTTAGCTCCCTGGGTGATTTTAAGTTGCAGAGAGATCTGATAAATGTATATACTAGTAATCAACACCACAATCAATATATAGTATATTTCCATAATCTTAGATTTCACAACCTATGTACCACTTTCCATTCAATCAACCTGTTCTGTGGGCAACTCATTCATTTCCGTCACCACAGATTAACTTTGCTTGTTCTTGAACAAGGCATGTATAGTATATACTTCATGATGTCTGGATTCTTTCATCAACTTTCACGTTTTTAAAAATCATCTTTGTTCTGTGTGTATCAGCAGTTCATTCTTTCTGTAACTGAGGATAATTACACTATGATCTGCCCATTCACTTCTTGGTGGACTTCTGACAAATTTCCAGTTTGGGGCTGTTATGAACAAAGCTGGTCTAAACATTCTTCAATAAGCCATTTTGTGGGCTTATACTCAACATTCACTTGGGTAAAATAAAAATGAATGAAATTATTGAGCACAGATAGGTGAATATTTAACTGAATAAATTTCCAAATAGTTTTCCAAAGGAATTTACTACTTTATACCCCAACAATGGTGGAGAACTGTCCCAGTTGCTCCACAACACCAACATCCACATCAGTCTTTCATTTTGGCCATTCTAGACAGTGAAAATAGTGTTTCATTGTGGTTTTAATTTGCTTTCCTCGGTGACCAATGTTGACAAGCAGAGTTTCTAAAAATGTAATTCCTGGGCTAGTAATAACAGTATCATTAATAAACATGTTAGAAAAGTATTTATAGTTCACCCTAGACCTAAAGATTCCAAAGCTCTGAAGCTGGAGCTCAGCAATATTTTAACGAAACCTCCAGATGATTCTGGGCTTCCTAGGTGGCTCAGTAGGTGAAGAACCTGCCTGTAAATGCAGGAGATGCCAGAGATGTGGGTTTTATTCCAAGGTTGGGAAGATCCCCTAGAGGGCACAGCAACCCACTCCAGTATTCTTGCCTGGAGAATCCCATGGACAGAGGAGCCTGGTAGGCTANTAAATGCAGGAGATGCCAGAGATGTGGGTTTTATTCCAAGGTTGGGAAGATCCCCTAGAGGGCACAGCAACCCACTCCAGTATTCTTGCCTGGAGAATCCCATGGACAGAGGAGCCTGGTAGGCTACAGTCCATAGGTCGCAGAGTCAGACACAACTGAAGCAACTGAACACAGCATAGCACCAGGTATTCTGGTCCATGATTTAATTAAATTGCCTAGGTGGTTTCTGGTTTCAAACTCTGTAGTATAAAATATAGGTAAAAGTTAAATATCTTAATTTGATATTAATAGGAATGATTTAAAATGATAGAAAATGGGTGTCCTTATCTAGATTATTCCTATAAACAATACTGAAATAAACCAATCTGAATTTATTAAAAAATCTAATACCCATGGAAGTAGAATTCCTAAACATAAATCTCAAATAACTCCTTTGAACTCAAAGAATAAATTAAGGATGAAATTTTAAAAATATTACAATATCTCAAACATCGAGAGCCCTGAAAATACCATTATTTCTTCTATTTTAATGTTTTTCTTGCCAATTAAAACTTATTTATTTTTATTACACTGTTACACAAAATATTTAGAAATCAGCACCTACAATAACTTTCAACTGTCTTATGTATATGAGAATGTGGCACAATAGTAGGCATGTTACAACTTCAGCATTTACTTGAAACATTGTAAATCACTAATGCATTGTTTCCATTGTATTTTAGTATTTTAATAAAAGTTGGCAAAAGCCATTTAATTCATGTTTTGTAGAAAAATCTAATTTCTTCATGGTTTCCCCAAATACACAAGGTCTTGGGTTCTTACTGTTCAGTGTTATTTTATCCACTCTATTCTTGAATTCATTTTTGTTCTACAACTCTTAAATATGTGCCAATCTATGTGTGGAATTCATTTAACTGATTTTCCTAAAAACCATTTGCAGCAGCTTATGTACATGTATGACAAATTTAGTGAAGCTTTACAGGAATTAACTGCTCAAGGTAATTGATCCTCCTAGATAATAGACACTCTTACTCTGGAAAGTCTCTTGCTGCTGCTGCTGCTTCTAAGTTGCTTCAGTCGTGTCCGACTCTGTACGACCCCATAGACGGCAGCCCACCAGGCTCCCCCGTCCCTGGGATTCTCCAGGCAAGAACACTGGAGTGGGTTGCCATTTCCTTCTCCAATGCATGAAAGTGAACAGTGAAAGTGAAGTCGCTCAGCCGTGTCCGACTCCTAGTGACTCCATGGACTGCAGCCTACCAGCCTCCACTGCCCATAGGAATTTCCAGGCAAGAGTACTGGAGTGGGGTGCCATTGCCTTCTCCGGAAAAGTCTCTTATCCATGCCCAAACTGGAAATCTCTCAGCACCCACAATTCTCAAGAAAAAAAACAGCCTCCTATTTTGTGGCAAGGCCTTTGTTTCTCCTTCATACCTTAAAATTATATTTATGTATCTGTACAATATATAATCACTGTGTAAGTACTCAATGAGATACACCAGGATGCATGAGAAAAAAGTCACTTCAGCCAAGTCCAACTCTGTGTGACCCTATGGACTGGGACCTCTCAGGATCTGTCCATGGGATTCTGCAGGCAAGAATACTGGAGTGGATTGTCATGCCCTTCTCCTAGGGATCTTCCCAAACCAGGGATCGAACCCAAATCTCTTACATCTCCCGCCTTTGCAGGCAGGTTCTTTACCACTAGCACCCTCTGAGAAGCCCTGATACACCAGCAGCTTATTCCTGTTTGAGAGATGAGGTAACTAATAATCAGAGGAGTAAAATCATTTGTCTAAAATTATCACACAGTAAGCAGGAGAGCCAGGACCATGGACAGAGGTTCGTACATTGTACGGGAGACAGGGATCAAGACAGCCCCAAGAAAAAGAAATGCAAAAAAAAATAAAAGCAAAATGGCTGTCTGAGGAGGCCTGGCAAACAGTTGTGAAAAGCAAAAAGCAAAGGAGAAAAGGAAAGACATACCCATTTGAATGCAGAATTCCAAAGAATAGTAAGGAGAGATAAGAAAGCCTTTCTCAGTGATCAGTGCAAAGTAATAGATGAAAACAATTGAATGGGAAAGACTAGATATATCTTCAAGAAAATTAGAGATATGAAGGGAACATTTCATGAAAAGATGAGAACAATATAGGATAGAAATGGTATAGACCTAAAAGAAGCAGAAGATATGAAGAAGAGGTGGCAAGAATACACAGAACTATACCCCCCAGCAAAAAAAAAAAAAAAATTCTTCATGACCCAGAAAATCACGATGGAGTGATCACTCACCTAGAGACAGATATCCTGGAATGTGAAGTCAAGTGGGCCTTGGGAAGCCTTACTATGAACAAAGCTAGTGGAGATGATGGTTTTCCAGTGGAACTATTACAAATCCTAAAAGATGATGCTGTGAAATTGCTGCACTCAATATACCAGCAAATTTGGAAAACTCAGTAGTGGCCTCAGGACTGGAAAAGGTCAATTTTCTTTCCAATCCTCCAAAGAAAGATAATGCCAAACAATGCTCAAACTACCACACAATTGCATTCACCTCACTTGCTATTAAAGTAATGCTCAAAATTTTTCAAGCCAGGCTTCAACAGNCCTTTGTTGGCAAAGTAATGTCTCTGCTTTTGAATATGCTATCTAGGGTGGTCATAAACTTTTCTTCCAAGGAGTAAGCGTCTTTTAATTTCATGGCTGCAGTCAAATAGCTCAAAACCCTCTTAATTACAAGGCTGGGTCATTCTAATATCGTCACCCTCATCCTGAGTCATCTCATTAACATAAATTATGCCCCCCACCTTATTAGCATAAACTCAGGACTGGCCTGAGTGTACACTGGGGCAAAACTAAGGCACTCTTGTCATTCTTGAAATTCCAAGAATTTGGAGGCTCTGTCCCAGAACCAGGGGCAAAGACTAGACAATTCTTTATTACACAACACTCCTTATTATCTTTCCTTATGTCAGACTTTCATCATCTTTCCAAAGTGTTGTTTTCATTTAAATTATGCTCCTACCTCCAATTTGGTTCTGCTTCATATCTGTGGTCTGCAATCCTGCCAGAGTAATCTAGCTAAAAAGGAATCTGGATGATGTCATTCCTCTCTTAAAAGTCCTTTAACGGTACCCTGAATTTAACAAAGAAATCTAAGCTCCTTTGTATAGCACACAGCACTCTCTGAGAGCTTCTTATACACATCTCAAACTACTGTATCCACTTAAAAGAACTCGTCTAATTGTATATCCCTACTAAAGTAACTGACATTCCTCTCATGGGTGCCGTCGCTTATTCTATGTTCATTTTTAGAAGACCTTTCCCTTCCTCTACTCCTAACTGTCTGCATAACTCCTTATTAAGTAAGACTCAGATTAGGTGAAATTAAATCTTTTTTGTTTTACCCACTTGTGGTGAATTTCCATTATTTTCTGTTAGCTTGAGGCTCTGTACATTTTTTTTGGCAAATTACTTTCTTGTAAAAATTATTTATGCAAATGTCTACACTGAAAAATTCCCTTGTGGGTTTGTAAGAGGAATCCACACATTCAAGTGAGCATTATGGCTTCCAGCCTACATCAAAAGTGATTATGTCACATGTTTAAGTTCTGATCTAAGAGATACAAAAAGTGTTACACAAACTTCTAAGAAGTGTCCTCAGTATGATGATCCCATCCTCTACCCTCTTTTCTCTGGTTAAAGTGAGAATATGCAGACGGGAACCAAAGGTACCATAAAGTGGAAGCCAAATGTAATGGAAGGTGACATGACCGACAAAAGGAACTCTGTAATGGATAATTCCTGTGTTTATCATCTTTGGACCAACCACTTGATATATGTATATTTTTCTCTCATAAGAGAGAAGTAAATGTCTATCTTGTTGAAGAGCTATTATTTTGGTCACTCCAGCCAAATTCAATACTGATTGCTATTCTTCTCACAAAGCATAAGCTCTTCTTATCATCTTATTTTCCAGTGACAAGAAGGATAGCTAGACCAGTATGTACTCAATAACTGTTCAATGAAATGAAACAAAATATAGATATAAAAGCAACTGATTTCTATTCATAAGGAGAGACAATGAAGTACTTGTCCAATTCTTTATAAGTCCACTGAAATAGGTGTTTGGATGACAATTTTAGGTTTCAAGTATGTAAAATAAATACATAAAACTGGCCAAATGAGTAACGATCTGTTAGATAAAAATTACACATTTGGAAAGCTGACCAAGATACTCAAAGGGCAAAATATATTATAAAATTAATAATATATTTGTATATTTCAATAGAAGTGGCTAATTTAGTATTGGAAAGTTTAAGGTAAAAACACTATTAATCAATATTCAAATTAGAGAAAAAATACTTCAGTTTATTTATTTTGTTTGCACTCAGTGTGGTATATCTTTGCCAATGTCAAATCCAGTGTTTACTTCTTTTGGCTTCTGCTCTATCACTCTCTCTTGGTTTTCCTCTACTTCACAAACTCTCTACTCAGGCTTGATTGCTGGTTTTTCTGTTTCTGCTCAGACCCCAAGTGCTGGAGTAGACTAAGTCCTTCCTATTACACCCACACTCCTGGGAATCTCACATGGGCCCACAGCGTTAGCTATCATTCATCTGTAAGTCTGTATCTACTAAACTGGTGTTTCCATCCTGGACCTAATCTGAAATTCTAGATTTGTCTATCCAAATTGCTACTTTAATACCCAGTAGTCATCTAAGACTTACCATGTTCAAAAGGGAATTACTGAAATCCCACAGAAACTGCCTTCCTCAAACAAATCTGCTTTTATACTCATGTTACTTTGGTAGACATTCATTCAATAGCTCGTGTCAACAATTAGATCATGTTCCTGATGTGCTTTAGTCATCATATCCATTTATACTTCATGCAAGATTTAACTTTTTAAAAATATCTACATTTCTTGAATATCCAGTTCTTTCCACCTAATCTATAATTATTCTAAATCAAACCAATATCTCACTCACCTGGACCACTAAAATAGGATCTTACACAAAGTCATCTTTTATTTTGTTCTAGGACTCCTGGTCTACCTTACAAACCATTCTCCATATGTCAGCCAACATTATGGTTTTTAAATGTATAAAAGAACATGCCATTTCTCTACTTAAAATCAGACACTTATTAAATGTTGAAAAATAATAAATCTCAGTGGGAAAATTCTAAGTGAATATAACAAGTGTAGCAGGTTTGAATGGGTCAGATTTGAGCAAAATGCTAACTTGGTATCAGACAACTGCTCACTTTATGAAGTACAACCACAGATAAAATATTTCATCTCGTTGAAATGTTGAGTTTTATTGGGTATACATGATCATAGAAGTGAAAGTGTTAATCTCTTGGTCGTGTCCGATTCTTTGAAACCTCATGACTATAGCTGGTCAGGAAGGGTAGCCATTCCTTTCTCCAGCAGATCTTCCAAACTCAGGAATTAAAACTGAGTCTTCTGCCCTACAGGCAGATTCTTTAAGGTGATACTGAATAAACGCACCAACATCACACTTTTCAGAGCAAGAAACTGTTCACAGATCTCATAAAGTGTGAAAGATTAAGTTGGCTATAAAAATCAAATATAATGTATATTTCTTAATAACATGGAACACATTATACAAATAGAGTGATTATTATAGTCTTGATAAAAGATGAAAATTATAAAACAGCTGAATTAAAAAACATTAACAATTCCTTATATATCACTCATATATATTTACAAAATATTACTTCAACACCAGCAATAAAGTCATATACCTTATTCATATCAATGAATGAAGTTGGTGAATTGTGGAACATTACTGGACACAAAAACAATCCACCAAATGTAGACTGTAAAAGGACAATAATTTTATGCTAACATTGAATCATATGCTAACAATGAATAAAACTGATGACTTGGTTTCGCATTTATTGCTTACTTATTAGCTTGGCCTGCTGCTGTTGCTGCTAAGTCACTTCAGTCATGTCCGACTCTGTGCGACCCCATAGACGGCAGCCCACCAGGCTCCCCCATCCCTGGGATTCTCCAGGCGGGAACACTGGAGTGGGTTGCCATTTCCTTCTCCAATTCATGAAAGTGAAAAGTCAAAGTGAAGTCACTCAGTCGTGTCCGATTCTTCATGACCCCATGGACTGCAGCCTACCAGGCTCCTCCATCCATGGGATTTTCCAGGCAAGGGTTCTGGAATGGGGTGCCATGGCCTTCTCTGATTAGCTTGACCTATTTCTCATTCAAATCTAGTAATAAAAATTATTTTTCGTGGATTTTTTTCTAATGAAAAGCTTTAATAAATAAAAAGGATTTCTTAAATACAGAAC
The DNA here is from genome assembly GCA_006410875.1 of Neotragus pygmaeus. Classification (NCBI taxonomy): domain Eukaryota; kingdom Metazoa; phylum Chordata; class Mammalia; order Artiodactyla; family Bovidae; genus Neotragus; species Neotragus pygmaeus. The sequence goes on along the minus strand of SJYV01005435.1, from coordinate 273,327 downwards.
AATGGANAGGGTTCTGGAATGGGGTGCCATGGCCTTCTCTGATTAGCTTGACCTATTTCTCATTCAAATCTAGTAATAAAAATTATTTTTCGTGGATTTTTTTCTAATGAAAAGCTTTAATAAATAAAAAGGATTTCTTAAATACAGAACAATGGAAATTTTACTTTCACTTTGCTTCATATTAAGATACTGACCTCTCTAGATGCAGTATTCTTCTTCTTCCCAAATTATCAAGTGATCCCTGGAAAATCAGAGAATCTTCATAAGAAAAGTTATCTAGCCTTCAATTTCTAGGTCAACTTGTTACTGAAAATTCACTTTGCTCCCCACTGTATTAGTTTCCATTTGCTGTGCCTAGTTGCTCAGTTGTGTCCAACTCTACGACCCCATGGACTGTAGCCCACCAGGACTCCTCTGTCTATGGGGATTCTCCAGGCAAGAATACTGGAGTGGGTTGCCATGCTCTCCTTCAGGGGATCTTGCTACTGAAGCATTTTACCACAAACTTAATGGCTTAAAACAAATTTTTCATCTTGCCATTCTAGAGCTCAAAAGATTAAGTCTTATTGAACTAAATAGAGGGTGTCAGCAGGGTGGCATTCCTTCTGGAAACAATAGGAAACACTTTGTTTCCTTGTCTCTTCCTGCTCCAATGACACCTGCTTCCCTTGGCTTCTGTCCTCTTCCTTCCATCATCACAGCCAGAGCCATCTGGTCAAGTGCTTCTCAGGGGACCACCTCCCTGTTCTCTCTTCTGTCTCCCACTTTCACTATTAAGATCCTTTGTGATTACACTGAGCCTGCCTTAATCTCTTTGGGCTACAACAGCAAAATACCAGAGACTGCATGGCTTATAAACAACAGTAGTCTATTTCTCACAGTTCTGGACACTGTGAAGTCCAAGATCAAGTCTGGCAGTTTGCAATTTTTTCACTGTAGCTTCACTTGACAGAAGGGACAAGGAGTTCTCTAGGACTCTATGATTAAGGCACCATTTCCAATTCTGAGAGCTCTGACCTTACGCCTTAATTACCTCCCAAAGGTCACCTCCACTTCAACACCATCACAATGAACATTAGGATTCAACATATGAATCTGGGAATGAGGGACACAATCACTCAGCCCATAGCAGGGCCCAACAGGATAATCCAGAATAAACACCCTCATTCAAGTTCAGTATTGAGTAGCAACCTCAATTCCATCTGCTGCCATAATTACCCTTTGCACATAACCTAATGTATTCACAACCTTCTAGTATTGGGACTTGGACATCTTTGAGGAGCTGTTATTCTACCTATTATAGTCACAAACTTGGTATATGACTTCCAGTGGGTTGTCAAGAGATGTAGAGAGATGTATTTTAGAACTTAATTAACCTTAAAAAGTATAAGTGGCATGTTGAAAATTAATTTTCCCTCTCCCAGATAAAGCACATTTTTATTCATCTAACACTCACTCATCAAAACATTTATTAGGTACCCACTATACCCACAACACTGTGGATTACTCATGAAACAAGACAGACAAACTCATTTTGATGATGTTTCAAGGGGAAGGTTCACTGGAATTGATGTGACTGTTACTGAGTTATGCCCCAAATTATGGGATTTACTAGGACTCCCCACATAGTTAGCAGTGGTCAGTTCATTAAAAGAGATGGACAATGATTTCTGCTAAAAGAACCACCTCTCACCAGTGAAACACTGGATACTGAGGCAAATGGAGACATTATCTGGATCCTTCTGGTACAGTTCAAATCACATATGTAAAAACCCAGTCTGGTTTTAGCATGCTTTGAGGTAGAACTCAATTTTTTGAAAAGTCACTGGGATGTTTGTTTTAGCCATAGCAGGTAAACACTCAAGATTGTTACACTAGTGATCAGATTGTTATAAGACACATCAAAGACATGAAGAAAAGAGTGATGGTGGTTTTTACTACAATAACAAAGCAGTATAGTGTATAACCAATCTAGGGAGAACATTAAGCTCTGTGGGAGCAGTGCTACAGTTTGAAGCCATTTTCATTGTTACTATAGAAACAGCAAAATGTCAACTATTTTTAGAGCTTTGTTCTAAGATTCAACCAGCCATGCTAGTTATCAGTATGTTTAAGGATGCCAGAAACATATGCCAAGTAATATAGCTAGAAATTTAAGTTTGTAAGGTAATTTATTTCTTCTAGAACATTTTAATAATATGCATGGCCCCTACATATAATGCTATTTATGCAATTAAATATCCACACTTTATAAGAAATTATATAAACACGTATTTTTATATAGACATAGTTAATAAGTTACCTCCACATATGGTTTTTCAAGGGTGAGTGTAACATTATAGTGTTCACAGCTATAAACACTATAATTAACTTGGTACACAGACACCCAATTAGTTGGCCTGTTATCACTTAGCTAATTTCTTTCACCTTCAATAAACAGCTATTGAAAGCCAGACCCCCCACTAGGTTCTGGAAACATAAGGATGACAAAAGTGCCATATTCTCCCCCAAGTACACATTTCTAAACATTAATTTGACCTTAAGATGCATTATATTATAAAACCTGACAAAAATTTTAGGACAAACAAATGTTAATTAAGGAGATTGTCTCCAAAAATAAAATGTCTCCAAGAAGCAAAAATGAAGAATGGATTCATATTTAACTGTGCAATTTCCTTTATGTTTGATGCTTAATGATGCTCCTCTGGCAAACAGGAATCTAAAACCCATCTGTGCAGTATACTTTACATATTTGCATGTAATGGAAAATTAGTAACTTTTATGATTTTATGGGCAAGACATAAAGTATGCAATTAGCAAAAATGGTGCAGTTATAGAAATTTTGAATTACTAAAAGTAGTGCTCACTCATTACTATGTATGTATAAAATGTTTATTATTCATGACCTTCATCTTCTCTATACACATTTTAGGGTTTTACAGACAAATGTAATTATTGAAAGCAATTTGAGAAAAAGTGATCTGGCTAATTATTCTCACACAGATTTACCTTCTTAGATTACCACTGAGGCCTCCTGAGTTCTGTAGATAGAGACAACTAATTGAGAGTAACACAGTTGGAACATATTTTGTGGGAAAAACACCCTCTCACTTGGAGTGACTTAGACACATTATGCAATCTTGACTGACAAGTTAAAAGTCAAGTTATTAAACAAATGTATCTAATTTAAACAGATTAAAATCAATACAGTTGACCCTTGAACAACTTGAGAGTGTTAATTCCCATATAATTTATAGCTTGCCCTCCCCATCCAGGGTTCTTTGCATTAGCAGATTCAAGTAACTGAGGACCATGTAGTACTGCAGTATTTATTACTGAGAAATATCTGTAAAAGTGGATCTGGACAATTCAAATCCATGTTGTTCAAGGTCAACTGTATTTTGAAATCAAGATGATAAATGATTGTACTGATTAGTTAATTAAAATTGCAATCCATTGGTTAAGAGGTGATAGACAAGCTCTGATAGCAATAAAAGAAAAAAAA